>JAJHUR010082382.1:0-11730 GCA_027495735.1 Lutjanus campechanus
CAGGCGACCCTGCATTTCCCACACGGTCTCTCCTCCTCACGTCCCTCCATGTTTCTGAGAGCTAAACCTAGAAAGACAGAAAAAAAAAGAAAGATGAAAACCTTGGGAATAAATTAAGGAATTAGTGTCTTTCACAGTTTGTGTCTTCATCAGACGATCTAAGCAGAACATGGCACCAAATCTCCACAGGAATGTGAGACTGCGAGACCTCAAATGAACTTCATCGGTCAGGTGGTCAGTTCAGCGTAGGCTACAGTAAGTGAATAACTGATGTGTACTCATGTTAATCTGTGAGATTCTGCATTTTTCACCGTGAGATTCAGATGTTTGTTGTGCCAGTTTGTCTCTGGTGGTGTGGTTCACACGCTGGCTCCAAAGGAGAAGAGCTAAGATTTAAACCCAGAATTTGACACATAATGATGTTGCTGCTTTATTATACATGCTATGCTGGATAAGTGACGTTAACATGTAAAAGTGTCTAGTTGACTGGTGTAGAATACTTTAATGATGAGGGACACCAGCATCTGTGGCCTTTAATATAAAATATGATTAATGTTGTGACACAAGTTAACCTGGATGTCACACTGTCACACTTAAACACAGCTAAAAACAGTTTGCTCAGACTACATGTTCCTTAGATTGTATGGAACTATATCCAGTTCTCCAATGGATCAGATAAAGACATTTTATATATTGGACTAACAACAGGAAAAGTAACGCTATTGGCATTTGCAGTGTTTTGAAGAGGCATCGACACAGTCACCGCTGTGAATATCACCATATCACCAGTTAATTCGATCACCAGTTAATTCGGGACACTGGTGAGGATAATTTGGAAGTGTTTAACTATGAAAAGTCATGATCTGATGTATCCCGAATTTGAATGTATAGCCCAATGATTCGAAATATGGGTTAATTATGGTTTAGGCAAGTATAAACGACTGGCAGTGACCACAGCAATCTTAAACTGACACTTTTTTTCAATGCAGTTTGGTGTACCACGTTCTACGCACCAGTGACAGCGTCATTCATCGGGGCTTCTTTAAACTACAGACAGCGAAATAAAAGCATAACGTCAGTTTAAGCACTATTCTGGTGAATTACAATAATGCATGTGTACATACGTTTTCTTCGTCAGTCATGGCAGGTGTGGGGATATTCTCCAGCTGTGATGGATTTTCATTTTTGTCAGAATCTGACCATATTTCCTTCCACGCGGGGTAACTCTCCCTGAACGAGTCAATCTAACATCGTGCTATCTAGGACTGCGTTCTGCGCTATGATTGGTTAAAGAAATGCTACATGACGTCTGCACCGTGCAGCCAAACTTGTTCTGGTGCTGATGAGAATCAAACAAGGAATTTTACTCACCAACAGTTACGGAAAACCAGGAACTGCTGGCAGTTACGGATAAGAGTTTGTATTTCCAATGGAATCTCAATCACTTCGGCTCATTTTTGAGACAGTCTTAACATTCTTTAAACCAGGGACCCTCAACTTGTTTTGCCTGAGGGCCACTTTTGCAAGATGACAGGAGACAGGGGGACAGTTAATGAACAAGTATTAATAATAACGTTATTTATCAGATGAAATGGATAAACATTAAAAGGCCCATAACTTTCAAAACTCAGGAGTTTGAGTTGGGGTCAAAACTCAAAAAGTTTTAATTTTCTCAACTTTTTCATGTTTTTGCTATATAGCATAATGCTGATGTGTCAGCCTGGGAACAATCTGCAGAACTCATGTTTTTATTTGCGCCAGCTGATATTTCACATTTGCAAATTAGTTGCCATGTTACTGATGAGCATTTTTGTAAAATATTTTGTCTCAACTCAAGCACATATGGCTGGAAACCATTACTAATTCTTAGCTTTTCATTTAACTTCCATTTTTAATTACACCAACTAGAATATTCTTGTCTCCCACAAAACCACCTTTGTTGCTCTTTCAAACGTCCCTTGTTGTCCTTGTATGAAGGTTAAAATCCTTCTTGTTCGTGTGAGAAAGCATTTGACTAAGATATCCAGAGAAAGAATGATAACAAATGTCAGGAACAATAGCTGTCCTTGAAGCTGTAAAAATATTGTGTTATGGTCTTGAGTTTTACTCTCCATGTACATGCCTGATATAATGTGTTGCTCCGGTGCTGAGAGTGGACTGAAGGTCATTAAAATATAGAAAAGAGACTTTGAGGTACAGAGTCCTAACAGCAGACAGGACAAGCAGTTAGGGAATGTTTTTCTGATGAGCCAGTCACTTTTGACACAGTGCATGTGTGTTTATAGGCTGATTCCAATAATTATCAGCAAAATAAATCTGACTATTTCAAAAGTTAAAAAAAATTAAGATATTTGAGATTTTGTAAAAGTGTAAAATTTTCAGAGAAAGGAAACAGAAACATAACAGATGATGGTTAATGCACTTTCTGTTGCAGTGGTAGATTGAGTATTCAGGTCCTCTACTGAAGTAAAATACTATTAAAATAATAGAATCAAATTTTTTCCAGTAAAAGTAAAAGTCCTGAAGGCAAATAGTTAGTTATCTTTTTTTAAATCACAAATACACATAAGAGCATTTTGATCTTACAGTCTATCAATGCAAAGCAAATGTTATACACGTTATATACTACTGGGTAGATTAATAGTACTGCATCATGTTAAGTATTATTTTAATAAATGTAATAAACTAAAACGAACGTTTTTTAAAAAAATTTAATCTGAAAAGTAATTTAGCTGTCTAATAAATTTGCAGTAAAAAAAAGTTTCCCTCTGAAAAATAACATTTCATGATATACTCAAATCCAAGTACCTTAAATTTGTGCTAAATACAGTACCTGATCGAATGTACTTCCAACATTGGCCCATTTTAAAATAAATATTAATAAAAATAAATAAATAATATAATATATATGAAGTGGTTTTGTGTTTGAATGTGAAATTCAATAAACCTTATATCATTAAAAAAGGAAAACAAAAAAAAGTTGTTTAAACTATTAAATGCTTTGATGATTTCCCGTTTATAATGAGCTCAAACGCTGCTTGGAAAGAGTCAGTGATGTGATAAGGTTAATCTTCATCCTCCGCGCAGTTCTCGCGAGATTTTACGAGAGGATAAGTTGAGGGAACATGGCGACGTCTAATTTGCTAAAGGTAGGACCCACTTCAATTCAATTATTTGTAGTTAACGCTCGCTAAAGTGCCTGTCACTTTCACTGTGTGGTGTCGGTGTTTAGCTGTAATGTTAACGGACAGCACGCAGCGGCTGTACGTTACCGAGCTGTCAGCGGTGACTTTAGCCTGGAGCAGTGAAGTTACATCTGGCTAACATTAGCTACTTATCACTGATTTAGCTACAACACTAAAGCTAAATATGAAGGAAAGAGGCAGATACGGAGGAGACGGAGGCACACAGAGATACATAACAGGTCGGGGACGCATCGTTAGCTTAATCTGCGCTAATTTATCAACATTATCTGTGTATTGCGTTAGCTACAGATCTCATATCATCTGTCACTCAGTGGAGCAGGAATCTGCAGCTGAGCAGCCCCTTCAGATACACGCTAAAGGCTGCCTACAGCAACTGTCGGTGTAGTTTCTGTGCATTGAGTGAACGTTAATCCTCAGATGCTATCTGGCTAACTAAGCTTAGCTTGACAGGAACCTGCAACACTGTGTCTGATTCAGTCATAATTCATATTGTCAAACAGAGAGACAGGGGAGGTGACACAGCCCACAGGAGGAGACAGACTGGAGCTGTATACAGGTTATAGAGACCTGATATTGCAGTCAAAACACAAGGCTTTTGCAAGAAATAATAGTGACTGCATATACAGTATGTGTATGTACGGCTGTACTAAAGCATGCAATGTAATCTGCATTATAAACTAGTGCATTAATTGCAATCCTGCCTCTGTTCTGTTGTATTCTTGCACTGTACCAACGTGATGATAATCTCATACTCTTTAAAGAATCCACTTAGTTTAATGTATATGCCTTAAAAATAATATCTCAGTGATAATAAATTTAAATAATAATGAAGTATATTTGTATTAGGCCTGAATGATTTTGAAAAATAAAAATCTAATTGTGATTTTGTCTGATATGCGATATTATTATTATTCTTATTTTGATTGAAAGACATGTTAAAATGACTATGGTGTCTTTATTATTTTTTGGCTGGAATCTGTACCAAATGTTTAAGTCTGTAGAGTGTGATTTGTAGGACAGGACATCGCTGCCTCAAGACATTCATTTATTTACAAGTTTTTGACATACAAATGTTGCACCTCCTGCAATTTGAAAATTGCAGAAAGCCATCTTGTGATTTTGATAACATTTTGATTAATTGTGCAGCCCTAATCTGTATAGCACTTATCAAAACAAGTGTTACAAGTAGGGGTGCAAGAAAATGCAGAGTGTAGTGATATTATGTTTTGTAGGGCTGCAACTAATGATTATTTTCATCATTGATTAATCTGTCAAGAATTTATCGATTTATCGATTTTTAGTTGGTCTTTAAAATGGCAGAAAATGGTGAAAAATGGTGATGAGTGTTTCCCAAAGCCCAAGACGACGTCTTCAAATGTCTTGTATTGCCCACAACCTAAAGCTATCCAGTTTACTTCAGAGAGGAGTAAAGAAACCAGGAAATATTCACGTTTGATGAGCTGGAATCAGAGAATTTTGACTATTTTTTCTTCAAAAATTGCTCAAACTGATTAATCGATTATCAAAATGGTTGGCTTTTAATTTAATAATCGATTAATCAGTTAATCGTTGCAGCTCTAATGATCTGTGATACTCAAGTGGTTCTTAAAACACTGTGTTGGGATATTTTGTTGCATGCAAAGATTCATGGCAGTGGTTCATTTTGTGTTGTTTAAAGCCATGACTGCTAAATAGCATTGCAGAGCTCACCTGTGGTCCTGCAGCAGTTTGCACCACCTGAAAGGCCATCACATAAAGATCAACCTTCTCTTTTACTAACAGCCTCATTTATCTCATAATACAGCATTGACATATCTGCCCCTCCTTCGAAGGAAAAACAGTGTGAATCAATCTGTTTTCATTATGATTTAGACAGTGGTCAGAGGACCACCCAGCTCCCGATCAGGGGCCAGATTTTACAGTAAACTACCCAGCAGAATATAAAGTAGGTGTGTAATTCATTCTGTTGTTTACATCTCAGTATCTCCATATAACAGAATGAATTACACACCAACTTATTTTTTGTTTTTGAAGGTTTTTACATCTTTCAACACACTACTCACAGTTGGTAGCTGATTTGACCATTGTAAGAGAACAGTGTATAGAAAAGACAGGATATGTCAACCTCTGCTGCATTATTTTGACCCAATCTGGCTTTTATGAGGTCTCCGGTTATTTGGAAGTGTGACGATGAATCACTGCAGTAACCCTGTAAGCAACTTTATTCCAGTGAATTTTCAGCGTAGGACTGCAACAGTTTTCATCATCATTACCTAAGTGGCTGATTATTTTCTTAAGAAATCAGGGAAAATCCTTATCACAGTTTCCTAAAGCCTAAGTTGACCACTTCAACATGCTCCTTTTGTCCATCCAACAGTTCACAACCAAAGATATTCAATTCACTATCACACAAGATTTTATTTTTTTTAAAAACACCAAATCCTAACAATTGTGAAGCTGGACTCAGGTAATATTTGGCAGGCTTGTTTGAGAAGTGTTGTAAGTCCTCTGTACAGAAGCTGAAGTCATGAGAGTCTACTAGAGAGTGTTGTTGACATTTTGTTGCTCTTTGTTGGGTTGTTTTAGTGTGATTCAGTTTTTTTTTTTAATTGATACTTACTGTTGAGGTAAATAACCCAAGAGGTTTGCCACTGTTTAACAAAAACTGACAGAGTTTTAAAAGCAGTTCAGAACAAATGTAACTTTGTACAGGACAAATATCAGATTTTAACCGTCCCTAATATTTTGTTTGGTGTTGTTAATGTTTCAAGCCTTACCTTGGCAACAAAACTCATAAACACTTTAAATCATGTAGGTCACTTCTCTCCTGTCTGTTTGCAGAACAAAGGCTCCCTTCAGTTTGAGGATAAATGGGACCTGATGCGTCCCATAGTACTGAAGCTGCTGCGGCAGGAGTCCGTCACCAAACAACAGTGGTTTGACCTGTTCTCGTAAGTTTACCGTAATGCTTCCAGTTTCGGCATTGATGTTAAAGGCAAACAGGTAAACCCGTTAAGAAAGATAATTCCTCCAACATTGTCCTCTCTCTCCTTTGTTTCCTTTCCTCAGAGACGTCCATGCTGTTTGCCTGTGGGATGACAAAGGTCCAGCGAAGATCCACCAGGCCCTCAAAGAGGACATCCTAGATTTCATTAAACAAGCACAAGCAGTAAGACCACAAGCATGTTAGGATTCATGTCTCAGCATCTGTGAAGTGATGCTGTTTCATGTCCAAACTACTGTATATTCTTGCTGTTCCCACATTCCACTATCAGTGCACGTCATTTACATCCTAAACACAATCGCCCAGAAAAGAGTGCTGCCTCTGCTAACTGGAAGATGTATGTAAATACAAGATACGATAAGACAGAACTTCATTAATCGTGAAGAAATTTTTGTGCCAGGGATTGCTCAAAGGTTAGATGATGAAGAGGCAGGCTGCAGCACGGGACCAGAAGCTCATGTAGTTAACTGCACAGCTGGTTTATAAACAGTGAGTGTGGCTTTAACATAGCCTTTGTTGAACTAATCTGAAATAATCTGTTCTATAAAGCTGCAGAAATAAGTCCTAAAAGCTGAAAATAAGTTAGCATTTTTGCACTTCTAGTTCCCTTCTCTCGAAATCAGTGGGTCTGTCATACACAGGCTTAATAGATTATTGTTCTAGGACATAAAATACATCAGAAAATACCCCACTCTTGAGTTTTGGAAAAATTTGGAGCCTTTAAAAAGGCAGTCACTCACATGTGGCTAAATGAGACTACAGAGGTTGTCGTGGACATTAAACGTCATCACGCTGAACACTAGTCATGCAGTGGTGGTGATGTGAAGCCACATGACTGTGGTGTAGCTTGTTTATAGCCTGACATTAGCTTTTCACTTCTGCCAGTTCTATTTACACTTCAGAAATCATAAAAGTCATGTTCATTTGCTGGCATGATGTTCCTGGTTTAACTTGTCATTTCTCCACTGTTATTACTGAAAGCATAGGTGCACAACAGCAGCTCTATTTAGAGCTTAGATTGTCCTGTTTTTATATAGTTGAAAATGTGCTGTCACACTGTGTATTAACTACAATTTAAGTATTTTAATGCAGGTTCTCACATGGTGTAATTATATACAGTAATAAGACAAATGCACAACATTTAAACTTTCTAACATCAATAATTGTGCTGATGTTTAAAGGTGAGTCTCACCTTTAACACCCTGTTTTTACGAAGCTAACAAGTAACCGATGCTGTTGCTGGTTTACTGTGGTGGCTTTGTGAATTCTCATGATCATAAATTATTTATCTTATTCAATTCTTGTCGTCGTGTCAGTGAGATTGTGCAGCTGTTAATCAGTCTCGTATTTCCCACTCTCTCTAAGCGGGTGTTAAGTCACCAGGACGACACAGCGTTGCTGAAGGCCTACATAGTGGAGTGGAGGAAGTTCTTCACACAGTGTGACATCTTGCCCAAGCCTTTCTGTCAGCTGGAGATCACTCTGATGGGCAAGCAAGGAAGCAACAAGAAGTCCAACGTGGAGGACAGTATCGTCCGCAAGGTGAGGAGGAAGAGGAGGAAGAGGAGGAGCAGGAGCGGAAAGCATGATGAGTGTATGCGCTGTGATCATGACTACATTCTGATTGTGTGTCTCTGTCTTCAGCTGATGTTGGACACGTGGAACGAGTCCATCTTCTCCAACATTAAAAACAGGCTACAGGACAGCGCCATGAAGCTGGTCCACGCTGAGAGGCTGGGAGAGGCCTTCGACTCCCAGCTGGTCATCGGAGTGCGAGAGTCCTACGGTGAGAAAAACAGTAACACGGGTCACATTTCTGTTCAAATATCTGCACTCTGTGCGGGTTTTAGGACCTTCATTGTATTCTGTGATCACATTCAGTGTAGATTCTTTTTGTCTGAACCGAAATCTTTGTCTAAAGTTGCAAAAGTGAGTCACAATAGATTCAACTCCTTTAATCCTGTCATTTTAGTCACAATATTAGCAATCTGAACTCTTTTTCTGTCTGCAAGGATCCATAATGATATTACCGACCACGTTGTGTGCAATACATTTTAATTATCTTTAAAAGAGCAGGCTGCGTCTCCAAATATATGTACATCATCTATAGGACAGCTGAGGATATGACAGGATAGGGAATGAGTAAGTTGGGGGATGACATACGGAAGAGTCAAACCCACGGCCACTGCAGAGGACTCACAGCCTCAGCACATGGGGCGAATGCTCTACCAACTGAGCTACCTGACCACCATCCAAATGACGTAAGATAAAATATTCCTTTATTAGTCCCACGACGGGAACATTTTCAGTGTTACAGCAGCAAAGTGGATAGCAAAAATATAAAGAATAGTAAATATTTGAAAAATATAGCAAGAGGAAATATACAAATATGAACAATTTAAACAGAGAAATACAAAAATAGAAACAGTATAGACAATATAAGGAGACTTGGCAGTTCAATTTTGACCATTGCACGGAGGGAATACTGATATTGCACATAGAATAATGATAAAACTGATTGCTGCACATTGGAATTTAAAATTCGTCTGAGTAAAGTGTTGATATTGTACACCTATAATACACCTGATTGAAGTGTGGAATACTTCACATTGAAAATTAAGAATTCCCCTGCGTGAAATATTGCCCAGCGTGAAGTGTCACTATGCCTCAAAATAAGTACTAATATTGTACAGTTGGTGTACATGTTAGTGCAGACCAGTTGTCATTTTTTGGTGTTTTACTGCACATCTAAGACATTTTCAGAGTTAACTTTTGAAAATATTAAACTCATCATGTATAACATGATCACTGCAAATCCTTGTGAACTCCCAAAACTCCCAATTTAGTTGAGAAACGGTTCCTGCGTTTGCTTGTCTTCTGCAAAATATCAGTGACATTTATTAGCAGGGATGTGATGACATTTAACTCAAAACATCTTGTGGTCCTTTACAGTAAAAGCTTTCTTTGTTAAAAAATAATTGGCTCTGTGTATTTCTGTCCGAGCAGTGAATCTCTGCTCCAACCCTGATGACAAGCTGCAGATCTACAGGGACAACTTTGAGAAAGCATATATGGATTCTACTGAGAGGTTCTATAGAACACAGGCACCCGCCTACCTTCAGCAAAATGGAGTCCAAAACTACATGAAATATGTGAGTATGAGTCATCGTGGGAGATTCTGCAGTGTTTTGTGCACTAAAATACTTAACCCAGCCTTCAGTCGGCATGAAGAGTAGTTATTTTTGGGTGAACTATCCCTTAAAACCAAAATTTTAATAAGCATATGAAATTTATTGAATATTTTACTGAATGCATGTTCTTTGATGTTCCTGTCTCTATCTGAAAAAGGGTAAAGACAAAGCCATGAAGTTGATCCATAAACACATTTTTATAATAATTATCTACAGCTTGTCAGTTGATTACATGAAAAGTTTGAAATGCTGAGAGGGCAGCGATTTCTGCTCCCTGCTCGTTGTAATCACTCTGCTCTCAACCACTCTGGAGTTTGTATTTGCTGCTCCCAGCATGCTCTCTGCTCGCACTGAAAGAAAACAACCTGAGGTTCTCCTCATAACAAAGATAATAGCTGCTGCTGTCCTACAGCTGCAGCTCACGACATGAAGCAGAAACGTGAGACTTTCTTTCGAGGCTCCTGTTGCCTGCTCTGATGATTTTGGCAACGAGCCAGTCAGATGAATCAAAAGAGGGAACAGTCAGACTGTCAGTGAGATCCGCCGCCGTGTCCGATCTCATGCCTCTCTTCTTCTTCTTCTTCTTCACACGGTCTCTCTTGCTCAGACAGAACTGAAGGATCGTGTCTGTTGAATCACAGCACGGACCAGAAATGTTCAGTCTCAGTCACAGTTTGCTAAAGCTTTATGACTTTATGGAAGTCAGTGTAGATCAGGCTCTGTATCTTCAAAGAGAGATCAGCTCCTGCAGGGACCTTCAACTAGAGGACTTTCCTACAATACAAACAGTGAAATAACCATAAAAACTGAATCTTTTTCAGATGAATTTATGAAATATTCCTCTTAGAGGAGGGATACTGGAGAGAATGTTGTCATGAGATTAATTTCTTGCATATTTCCTTGATTCCAATGAGGTTCTTTTTCTGCCTTGAAATGTCTGTGCCGTGGTCAAATCCCCTGAACTACTTGCCTTGAGTACTTGCCTCTCCTCTGAGGTTTCGTGTATACAGAATTTCATGCTTCACAACACAAATAAATACTGTATATTGTATTAGTAACACTTACTGACATGCTGTTGAGTATTTTATGTGAAATAAATGTGCATGCATTGGTGTGTGCGTTGAACAGGCTGATTCAAAGCTGAGGGAAGAGGAGAAACGAGCACTGCGATACCTGGAGACGAGACGCGACTGTAACTCTGTACAAGCAGTGAGTATTACACAGGAGGATGGTGTTTTATCTTATTGGTCCGTCTTATTTTGTTAATTTAGTTTTAAAAGAGCTTTTAAATCACAGTGTTTTTTCCAAAGTGCAATACCAATTTCTCCAGTTCTCCACATTTCTAGTCTTTTTAAAATTATTTTATGTATTCAGAATTATTTTTTAACGATTTTACAGTACACAAAACACCAGTGAAACCCCAAATTCACTCTCCTTCCTGTATAAACCAAATTTGAAAAGAAAAAGTCAGTTCATAGTAGAGCTATGACAATTTATCGTTTATTTATCAATTATTGCATTAATCGCCTGCTATTTTGGTTGCTTAATGCATTTGAGTAATAAAAAAAAGACAAAAAAAATCTCTGATTGCAGTCATTTTGGGGCATAGGCTCCTTCACAGAGTTTTTTTGGGTCTGTGGAACTGTTAAAAGCCCAGAGTCTGATGATCACTGTGCCTGATCTGGGGTGTAGTATGATAAACATTCTGCTGTGTATGAGGGTGCCATATCATTAAGAGCTTAAAAACTCAGCTAGCAGCAGGTGGCTGCATAGCATCTTAGAGCCAACAGCTAAACAGTTGTTTATATTGATAAAGTATTAATAATTAGTGCAACTGACTCGTCTGGTGCTGACTAGGGAGGGTAGGGATCTTTAATTAACTAGTCATCTCATCATGCACATCCCTAATTGTGTCTGTACAGAGAGACTGTTACCAGAACCTCTGCTCACTGACTGTATCTGGCCTGTGTACCTGTGTTATAGCAGGATTACTGAATATATAGTGAATTTCCCAGAATGTTGTGTTTTATTAATGTGCTGCGCATATCTCTTATATGTCTGCTGCATTGTTCTCCCTCTGTTTCTCTTCCCAGTTAATGGAGTGTTGCGTCAATGCTCTGGTAACATCGTTCAAGGAGACCATCTTAGCCGAGTGTCCAGGCATGATCAAACGAAATGAGACAGAGAGTGAGTACGGCAGGACTGCTCCCACCAAAGGCTCAGCCAGCTCAGGTTTGCACTAGGAAATAGCCCTGACCAAACCTTCTTGTCCAGCATCTGAACGCCTATAGAACAACCATGTGTGCTGCCACGACTCTTCTTCTATGAA
>JAJHUR010082383.1:0-11269 GCA_027495735.1 Lutjanus campechanus
TGTTTTCTTTAGGTTCCTGCTGCCAGAAAACTTGCTGAAACTTGTTCCTGTGTGGTTATTATGTTTTATTTCTGCAGGGAGGAGACTCAGCAAACGTTCGACATGAATGTTTCAACAGAATCTCTTTTCAGATTCTTACATTCATGTGGCAAATTGCACTGCCACTTTCAGCAAATAAATTCCTGACGCTTGCAACACTGAAACTGGGTGAAATACTTTAGTGCTGATGAGGGAAACAGGAAGTCATTGTTCATCTGTTTACTCATCCAAGATGAACTGCAGATCATAAATCTAAATGACTGTATGTTAGTTCCTCCTTTGTTTCATAAATAAAGTTACTTTAGAGTGGACACATTTGAAATTAGAGACTGGCACACATACATACAGCAGTTTATTGGATTTACAGACATTGTTTTGTCTTTTGGTTCTGGTTCGAATTCATGTAACAATATGAACCTGTAACTGTTCCAGGCCTCCAGTTGTTGAAGACGACCGGCCTCTGCAGAACGGAGCTCCCTACAGCAATAACTCAGACGTACCCAGCTCGGCTGGAAGGCCCAAAAAGAGACGACCAGGCCGGCCGCGCCGCGCAGACGGACAGGACTACGACACCGACTACAACTCCTCAGGAGACGAGCTGGACGACGACGACGACTTCTACAGGTAGGAAGAAACTAAAGATGCACAAATCAGCTGCTGACGTAGGCTGACATATCAATGGGGAGAATATGACAGAAATTTTATTTTAATTTAGATTTGCTCTCTTTGTTTTTCTTCCAGTGAGTTTCCTCCCATAGCGAACGAGCAGGAGCGCAACGACTACAAGCGTGAATTTGACCGCGACCACCAGGAGTACAAAGACCTGCAGGCCGACCTGGACGCCATCAATAAGAAGCTGTCAGAGGTGGACAGAGAGCTGGATGATCTGCAGGAGGGCAGCCCGCAGTACCTGGTGAGAGCTGACAGAAGAAAACACTGTTTTTTATTTATGTATTCACTGTTTTATATTCATTCATATGACTGGAACCATTCGAACAACACAACAACATTTATCAGAGCAAAGAGACGACATAACTGGCAAAAAGGAAAAGAAATTCATTTTTCTTTAAATTGCGTAGCATTAAAGCTGCTTTAATCAATATTTTGTAATTAACAATGAAAGCTGAGCTCTGCAGAGTCTTTTAGCATCTTCAGCTTATTGTTTTGGTGCTACAGACAAATTTAATGTCCAGTCTCACCACTCTCCAGCAGCAGCATGTATGGAAGACCAAAACTGACAAATCAGAAGTAAATAAATAAATAAATAAATAAACATATAAATGACTCAATAAATATGCCATTAAATGCTCCAAACATATTAAAACTAAATGTTGGCATTAATTAATTTATAAAATGTGACACTGAATTTGTTTCTGTATTTATTTGCCTTTGTATTTATCGCTGTATTTATTTACTGGAAAAGTTGACGCCATGACACACTGAGTCACAGCTCCGTCACCTGCATAATGAAGAGAAATGCATAAAGAAATATAAAAATAAAAGAAAGAAAGGAAAAAAGGGAAATAAATGGAGAAATGCAAAGGGAAAATAATACAGGAATATTAAATCATAAAGTATATAAATCGTATTAACACAATTTATGTCACATGTTGTCAGCTATGTTCAGTGTAAATACTCAGATAAATCCAGTACCTACCACCCCACCTGCCTGACAGCAGACAGCAGACAGACAGTTAGAGACGACCTGGTGAACATGTGGAACATTTAGCTGCTAAAAATCCAGATATTTATCTCAGGAGGTGGTGGAGACCAAAAATGGAGCAAAAAGGAGAGTGAATATTGGACTATTGGACATTCAGTGAGTCCCAGTGAATATTTATGTGTGTTAGCTGAAACCATTTGCTAACAACTTTAACATCTCAACTTTATATGTTAGTAATACATCAGTGTTGTTTTTAAAGATTGTTTTGCTGCCACCAAGTGGTCAAAAAATTTTATTCATGGAGATAAAAATTAAGACTGTTTCCATAAAAATATTATTAAATGTGATATTTTGGTGATCTAATTTTATCTGAAATGTTTGTCTGATAAATTCTTGATGCTGTCTCTAACAGGACGCTCTGGATGAGTACCACAGGATAAGGAACATGAAAAAGGTATGTGGGATCATTATTGATCAATCAATGACCAGGAAAATTCCCGCACACACTTACTACCCGTGATATTGATTTATTAAAAATGTTGACATTTGGGTATTTGTGGCCGAAACATTGACGTGTGATTTATTAAGAAAGGGATCATGTGCACTGAGCAGACCACTGCTTCCTGTCAGGATCCTGCTTCATCCTATCAGAGTTTATTTATCATTGATGACCTGCTCACTGAACGTTATCATGCAAACAAATCAATAACTTGACACAAAATATTAACTTAAAAATGATATTATGGATTTAAAAGTGATTTTATTGCTCCTCCAGAGTCTGATCAGAGTCTGTTCTCCATAGCAACAGTCTGTTATACCCAGCAACGGTCCATTCGTCATAGCAACAGTCTCTTCTTCATAGCAACGGCCTGTCCTTCATAGCAACTGTCTGTCCTTCATAGCAACGGTCAGAAATATCAGACCTTAGAATGCTGTAATTGACCAATCAGGATCAAGTATTTAACAAAGCCATGTGATAAAAATCATTAGGACTTTTCTCAGGACAGGTCGTTGTGACCAAAACATCAACATTTTTTAATAAATCACTTCGTAGGTGTGTGCAGGAATTGACTGTTTTCTTTGGATTGGGTTGTTATTAATCTACAGCGATTAAAAAAAAACCAACATTTTGGTTATTTTATGTAACTTACAAGCTGCTGATCATGTCTCTCATTCTCATTATTTTTTTTTTTCCTGTCGTCACCACAGACTTCAGATTACCAGGTGAAGAAGCGCAGGTGTAAATATCTGAAGGCCAAACTGAACCACATCAAGAAGATGGTCGCCGACTACGACCGCAGGGCCTGAATAACTCTGTGAGGATTATTTACGCCTGTCCGAGATGCGACAGAAGGGACTAAATCTGATTTTTACCGCTGTTGGTGGGGATGTCTGAGAACAACAGCCAGCAGAGGACGGAGCTGCGCTGATGTTTCCACAGTCGGTCTGGGCTGACGTGAAACATCGTAGAGGTTGTTTGGAGGCACATGAAACAAATATTGTGTTTTTGTATTATGCCACTTTTTGTATTGTGTTTTATCACTTGCCATAGATACTATTAGATGTATTTATTTTACCTAATGTGGTCTGAGACACTCTAGCAGAGGAATTAAGCCAATTAAGTGAATACAAATTACATAACCTCCGTTTTTTTTATAGAGCTCTTACTCCAGTGACTCATCATGAGAAGCTCATATTTTACTGTCTTTTAATCCTAATTTTTAATACAAACGTGTAAATATGTGGGAAACACTGATGTTTTTATTGTTTTTAGCAGTTTATTGAAGTGATGTGTGTCATGGTGTGTTTCTTTACTGATGATAGAACAAACAAACACTTGGAAATGATTGTGCATGTTTAATGCATAGTGATATACTTTTACATTGATTCGATGTCTTTTTATTATAATAAAATTCATTTATTAAACCATTTTCTTGCTCTTCTTACACAGGAAGTGTTGTGGCTGACGATGGCTTTTCACAGACAAGTATTTGTGCAAATAGTGAGCGTGAAAACAACTCCAGCATCTTTTAAAGCATTCTGAGGGCATCGATTGTAGATAAATGAAGCAGTGTTTGTTTTGCCACAGTGAGTGTTTTTGATTGTACCACTGGGGGGGAACCAATAGCTGCAGTTACATGGACAATATTTCTTCAACCTGACTGAAATTATTCTGATTATAGATTCTAGTTCACATGTTTACATGCCCCAAAGTATTTTATCAAAATAGAGCATTTTTTTGAGTTGCACAAAGTGGTTCTGCCTGCTGTGAAGCGTCTTATCTGCTCAACTACATGAGGAAAATGTGCAGAAAGAATATATTTATTCCAACCAGAGAGACACAATCAGATTAAGAGTTTACATGGTTATTATGTGCAATTACTTTCCAGCATCACCCCTTTCCTTCCAAGCCAGCTTTTTAGCCTTTAACTTCTTGTTTTGGCTCTTGACTTGTAAATTACACTCTTGTCAACATTTCCAACACAGAGAAACTAGGTGGTGAACACAGTTTAGCATGTAGCAGCGGTATTTTTCTTAGTTGATGAAGACCAAAATGAGCTAAAAGGAGAGTAAATATTGGATTTACAGTGACAGGAAACATGTCTTTTAACTCTGTACTTTAGCTCAAGGCTAAAAAGGCATTCACACTGGCAAATACTTAGAAAGTGAGCCAACCTCCGACGTTAGCCTCGGGGTTGCTGGCCCAAATAAACTGTGGCAAACAAAAGCTTATGATACTTGCACATTTACAGTTAAGCTAACATACACAGCAAGATAATCTTCACAAATGAACACTTGTGATATTTGAAGCACAAACCACTTGAAGTAAAAAAGCTAACGTTAGGCTATAGGGTAAACAAAATACACTACGACTTCAGCATCATCCCCACTAAGTTACTAGTGTTCGATGTGGTGACATTCAATGTCCCTGACGACCTCTGTAGTCTCGTTTAGCCACTTGTTAGCAACCGCCCTTTTTAAGACACGTCAAAAGTTTCAGAATTTCAGAGTGGGGTATTTACTCCTGTGTTTTATGTCGTAGAACAAAACATGAAAATCTCTTAAAATTGTGTTAACCACAGCCCATCACCATCACCAAAAACTCATTAAAAAAAAACCTATTGACTCTGAGGCGAGGAAACCAGAAGTGCTAATACGGTAACTCATTTCCGGGTTTTAAGATTAATTCCTGCAGCACTCTACTGATGTGTATTATAAAATGCCAAACGTAGGTTTATTCAAATAACCTTCTTCCTGTCAGTCAGACTAACTGTTTGCTAACATGATAGTTAAAGTAACTTTATAAAAAGACAATATGTCAGGTGTTGTGTGTTGCTGCCCCCAAGTGGCCAACAAATCTTAAAGCAGCTTTTAGGGAAGTTTTGCATGTAAAAACGGCACACTGAAGTTACATGCACAGTGACGACACACAGCACAGTAAAGCAGAAGAAGGTACCTATTGTTTGGATGTTACATCGATAAGGACGTTTTGTTTTTCTTATATATCGTCTTTGGTTTCCCTTGTTGAACTTCACTACACAGACACTAAATCACACGACAAAAACATTTCACATTAAAAAGGACTGATGAACTTCAAGCCTCAAGCTGTGGTTTTGAACTGTTCGGTCTGGATCGAGTGTCTCCTCAGCAGCATCCTCCTGGTCAGCTCTTTGGGGTGGCCAGGAGGAGCAGTAGGAAGGAAATTCTTTAAGCCAGGCTCTTTCTCACAAAAACCACCTCCAGCACTGGAGTTGAGGTTATAAACATTAAGGATGGGGGTGTTGGTGGAGTTGAGGGTCAGAGGTGGCAGAGATCTAGGCCTGGCCTGGGAGCTGTGGTCCAACAAGAAGGCTCCCGACCCTCTGCGCTCAAACCCAGACAGAACTCTCCTGCCCGGGCCTGAAGTCGCTGGTGGCTCCCTGGAGCCCAGCGTGCTGGAGCAGCGTAAAGGGGCCAGCCTCTTTCCATCTGTCAGGTCTTTTGCTCTCTGCTGGGACTCCTCAGGGACATTTTGGATGTCTACAGCTAGCTGGGGGTCAGAGCTGTAGATGTCCGCCCCGAGCTTGCGCCTCTGGATTATATTATGAAGGCTTGATGAGGCCATGCTGTGGAGTGGAGGGCCAAGACTTTTGCCACCAGAAAAGGAGGAAGAGGAGGTGATTGAATCCATTCCAAGGTTTACAGAGTGGAGGTTAGGATGGGAGACAGAGTGGGACGATATGAGACCTGCTAAGGACGTGTTTTGTCCTACATGTTTGGGACATTCATTCTTTCCGCATCCTTCTAGTCCTTTGTCCCTTGCAAATCTTCCTTCATACCAGTTAAAGGTGCCAGTTGTTGAATTCATGCCATTGTCCTCATCCAGTTTGGAAATTCTTAAACAGAGGTCCTCAATTTGGTTGAGGTCTTTTCCATTTTCGGCATGAGGATGCTGGGTAAGCAGAGACGCTGGGATCTTTAGCCAGGGCTCAGAGTTCAACCTCAGGAGGGGCTGCTGCAGTCCATACGGCGCCGCCTGGCCGAGCCTTTGAAACCGTGATGGGGAGCATGGATGGGAGCTTACCCCACCACAGGTCTGGGCTTCTTTAAAAGAGAAGACAGGCTTAGGGGGACATAAGGAAGAGGAGGTGCACTGCGGGGAAGTGATGAGCTGAATTTCAGATGGAGATGCAGGAGCTGCTGCTGTTTTGTCTATCTGATCCAGAGGACTAAGGGGAGGCATGCTGAGGTACTGCTTGGCTTGCAGTTTCCCACATGGGAATTTGTCAGTCGTTATGATGATCACCTCTTTCCCCTTTGCCTTGCATGTGTCCAGCAACAGCTTGAGAACCTTCAAGTCTCCAGCCATGACTGCATAGACCAACGCAGATGTCCCGGACTGATCTTCCAGGCTAATGTCAGCTCCACTGGCCAGAAGCTGAGACACCACCTCAGGACCAGCCTGCTCCCGACAGGCGTGCATCAGCGCAGAGCGACCTTCCTTGTCCTGGATGTTGGGGTCCGCTCCTTTCTCCAGAAGAAACTGGACCAGCTTGACACGGCTGGCACTCTGGGCGTCGGTATGCTGGGTCCTGCAGGCCACCATCAGAGGCGTCTGGCCTTGGCTGTCGCTCTCGTTGATATAAGCACCTCCCTCCAGGAGCAGCCGAGTGAGTCGCAGGCGACGGAGGAAGACAGCTCTCAGCAAGGGGTTCCCTGAATCCATAGCTACCCCAGGATTACAGCCTTCTCCCTCCATCCCTCTTGGTCCCAGCTGGCAGTTTTGGAGATGTATTAGGACAGGTGTCTGTGGAAAAACACAAAATACTTTTAGGTATACGTTATACTTGGAACACATCCTCCAAGTGGACTCCAGAAAGTAATCTTCTCAGTAGTGCTGTTAGTAAGTCACCTTCTCTGAGAATACAAACCGTGTTGGAGGTTTCAGGTTTCATTGCCTGCAGCAATGACAGCGATTGGCTTTTGAAATTTGTTACATAAGAAATCAAGCTTGCTCCGGGTACGTTTGAGAATTTTAGGGAAGTGCACAGACGTCTCCCTCCTCAGTAGAGGAATGTGAAAACACCTCTCTAGTGACAAACTTTGCACAGATACAAGTCAGTACAGTCAAGGTCGAACATTTTAGGGGGCATAAACATTAGAAAAACACATTTTTGAGCATCCAGATGTCTGACTGGTTGGCCTCCTCTTATGGAGTCTGGGTCCGGTGCTGCCTCATGGCCTATTCTGACAGCAACTCCTCCTTGGAATGATCCCCAATGAGTTTGTCAATATTAAATCTACATGTACCTTATGCACACACAGAAAATGCCCATGCACCACACCCATACTGCAGTGGATTCCTGCACTTTATCAACCACTTTCTATAGACTATTGCCTCATTAATATAAAATTAAATATATATTTTGATTGAAGTGCTCTTTAAAACTTAAAAAAAAAGTGCTCTTTATTCCAGTTTTTGTTTTGAAAAAGCAGAACATATGAAGTTCCTGTCTGTTGCTTGCATATAGGATCCATTCAGCGGTCCCTTTTCATACGCTCGTCCTCCGCAGCACCAGCAGCGGCAGCCACTTTCTATCAGCCTTTGTACTGTTTGTCCTTGCTTCTCTCTATTAGAGCAGAAAAGGCGGCAGTTACCAATGTCTCAGACAGTAACATAACATTTTCCCCTGTGAGTCACAGCCCATGAAACTGAAACACAGCATGGATTTACATCCACAGAGGAAAGACATAATTTTGTATGTAATGACGGTATGCAAAGTAGCAGGATGTGTGTCTGTGTGGGAGCCAATAAATGTCTGCTGTAGCAGCCATAATGGAGCTGTTATGACAGCGAATGACACATTGAGGAAGTGTCATCTGAAGCGTCACATGAAGAGAGTCATCTTTGTCTTAATTCAAGCCTGGAAACGAGGATTTTTAAAAAAGTTTCATCTAATTTTGACATGAAGAGCTGCCAGCTATGCATAAAAATACAATAACATAATGACAATAATCAGTGTCATTTATATTAAAACATAACACAAAACATTACACTGTTAGTTCGTGTGTGTGTTTATGTACACGTGTGGCCCTCAGTCTGCAATCTGTCGCTGAAATCACATGATGATCAGCGCCCTACATCATTCAGCATGTATTTATAGAACATGTTGCTATTAGCAATGCTCCAGTTTCCACATAGTAATAATCTATACACTGCTTTATGTTTTTAACCAGCACCTAGTACACCAGCATGTATGATTTAATATAAAATAATGAAGTTAAAGGATGAGTCTGGTGATATTTTACTTATTTATAACTGTTAAGAAATTTAGTCAGTAATGTAATCCAAGAATTACTATATTAAAATAATCTAACTTGATAAATTTCTGTTACTTTTAGATTACACATTACGTCAGCGGTTTTAAATTAGCAGTCATTCTGTAAAGTTATTGGTTGGTCTGTGCAGCTAATGTTAACAATTGATCTGTGTAGCTAACATTAGCAGTTAGTCTGTGTAGCTAACGTTAGTGGTTAGTCTGTATAGCTAACGATAGTGGTTGGTCTGTTTAACTAAACACAGCTAACGTTAGGGCAGTTGGCGGTTAGTGGTTGGCCTGTGTAACTTAACATTTGTTAACATTAGCGGTTGATCCGTGTAAATTAAATTAAGATTTGTTCTGTGCAGCTAAAATTAGCAATTGGAATGTGTAGCTAACATTAGTGGTTTGGCTGTGTAGCTAACCTTAATGGTTAGTCTATATAGCTAACGTTAGCAACTGGTCTGTGTAGCTAACGTAATTTTTCTTTGGTTCTTCGTCTTATACCTTGCCATCTTCTCTTAATTTCATCTGTTGTTCTTGACTTTCTCACAGGTTCTCTCCCATATAGCGTTATTTTTTTTGTAATATTCTGATGTTTTCAGATTTCAGATTCTGCTTTCTGTCCAAACTCCCTGTGGCCAAAACCTGCAAAACACGCAAAACCCTGATTTAAGTACTGCTGTTTCCACAGTGTTTGCACCCGTTGTCATTTACCAAACAAATGTGCAATATGTTAGAGTAAACATGCAATTAATCAGGCCCTTAGACACATGAAATTGGTAAATGTGTCCAAGTCAAAAAATACTGAAGTTGCCCTTTAAGTGACCTACAGACTCCAGCAGAGTCATTTTGCCTCCAGATGTTCTGCTGCATTACAAACCAGAACATCTCCACTTCTTATTGTTTCCAGGTTAGATGCACTGCATCACTTATCAACAGACGACATGTTTTTTTGTTTCCTTCTTCTTCTTCTTCATCCTGCTGCTGCCGTCAGCAGTGACATCATCCCCGAACATAAATGAGCCTCTTTCACTGGCAGCCACACACGTCCAAGACAAAACACCACCTGCACCATGTTTGACAGACGAGGTGGAGGTGGTATGCACTTAATCATGCTGTTCCTTTTTATGGTCGATGCTTTCATCTTTCCATCACTGCTGCACAGGTCAATCACTGAGTCATTAAAACACTTTGTTACAGAGCGCTGCAGGTTTCTTATTATTACCACATGCTTGTATCTGGGTAAACTCTCTAATATCATGTAACTGTATTATGGTATGATGGTTGAAGATTTCACTGATCCAGTTAAATCTCTCAACATTTACTTATGGTTGGGAGTACTTTAAAAATGTATCCAGATACTGTACAGTTACTAAGTACCTGTAGAGAAATGTAGTCAGTAACCTAATCCAAGTTTCATAATATTAAAGTAATGTAACTTGATACATTTCTGTTACTTCTGAATTACACTTAACGTTAGTGGTTGTTTTGTGTAGCTAAAGTTGATGGTTGGTCTGTGTAGCTAACATTAGCGGTTAGTCTGTGCTGCTAATGTTAGTGGTTGGTCTGTTTAACTAAACACAGCTAACGTTAGGGGCTGGACTGTGTAGCTAGAGGTTGTCTGTGTGGCTAACATTAGCTGTTGGTGCATGTAGTTAACATTAGTGGTTGGTTTGTGTGGCTAAAGTTAGCAGTTGTTCTGTATAGCTAAAGTAGGTAACATTAGCAGTTGGTCTGTGTAACTTAAATTTGTTCTGTGTAGCTAACATTAGCGGTTGGAATGTGTACCTATCATTAGTGGTCGGTCTGTGTAGCAAACATTAACAGTTGATCTGTGTAAATTAAATTAGCATTTGTTCTG
Source organism: Lutjanus campechanus (assembly GCA_027495735.1). NCBI lineage: Eukaryota > Metazoa > Chordata > Actinopteri > Lutjaniformes > Lutjanidae > Lutjanus > Lutjanus campechanus. The sequence continues at coordinate 10,367 of JAJHUR010082383.1, forward strand.
TGCAGCTAAAGTTAGCAATTGGAATGTGTAGCAAACATTAGCAATTAGTTTGTGCAACTAACATTAGCGGTTGGAATGTATTGCTAACATTAGTGGTTTCTCTGTGTAGCTAACCTTAAAGCTATAGTTGGTAATCGTGTTCAGAAACACTTTTTGTTATACTGGGTGAAATGGTCCTTCCATCCTGAGAGTAGTCAATACATTATGTATTCAGAAAAAGGAACGAAAAGAATCAGACCTCTGTGCCAAACTCTGACCAATCCCTGCCATTCAGTCCGAATGGAAAGGAACCAATCAGATGCCTTCATGTCTCGTCCTGCCCACGCCCCCCTCTGTCCCTCCCTCCTCCCCGCATGCGCACTCATCACGTTTCACTGTTGCCGGAAATAATCAGCACGCTCCTCACACACTCCAAGTTAGCAGGAGAATAAGCTCATAAGGGAACAATGGCAGAGAAAATGCAGCCAAAAATACCACTTCCAGCGTTACTTATAACGGCTCACCCTGCTAAACAGGCAAAGAAAAGAAAACCGGAGGCAGAAAAGGCTGCGATGAAAAAGTCTCCGGATAAAGCTAGAGGACAAACCAGAGTCAACATCGGTGCAGCCTTTGAGCGGTGGAGACAACTGAGACATCTGAAGGGCCTGAAAAGTGCTGCAGAGGTTGCTGTCTTTCTGTTGGACAGGTAATTATTTGTTTTGCTTCAGGGGGGTTTGTTATTTTCATGAAATATGTAACGTTTGCCAACTTAGCTGCTTTTGTAGCTCATATTAGCCCAATGCTAACATCTAGTCTGTATAGCTAACGTTAGCAACTGGTCTGTGTTGCTATTGACAGTTAGTCTGTACAGTTATCAGTTGGTCTGAGCTGCTAATGTTAGCAGTTGGTCTGTGTAACTTAAGT
>JAJHUR010082383.1:11716-39811 GCA_027495735.1 Lutjanus campechanus
ACCTTAAAGCTATAGTTGGTAATCGTGTTCAGAAACACTTTTTGTTATACTGGGTGAAATGGTCCTTCCATCCTGAGAGTAGTCAACATTATGTATTCAGAAAAAGGAACGAAAAGAATCAGACCTCTGTGCCAAACTCTGACCAATCCCTGCCATTCAGTCCGAATGGAAAGGAACCAATCAGATGCCTTCATGTCTGGTCCTGCCCACGCCCCCCTCTGTCCCTCCCTCCTCCCCGCATGCGCACTCATCACGTTTCACTGTTGCCGGAAATAATCACCACGCTCCTCACACACTCCAAGTTAGCAGGAGAATAAGCTCATAAGGGTACAATGGCAGAGAAAATGCAGCCAAAAATACTTCCAGCGTTACTTATAATGGCTCACCCTGCTAAACAGGCAAAGAAAAGAAAACCGGAGGCAGAAAAGGCTGTGATGAAAAAGTCTCTGGATAAAGCTAGAGGACAAACCAGAGTCAACATCGGTGCAGCCTTTGAGCGGTGGAGACAACTGAGGCATCTGAAGGGCCTGAAAAGTGATGCAGAGGTTGCTGTCTTTCTGTTGGACAGGTAATTATTTGTTTTGCTTCAGGGGGATTTGTTATTTTCATGAAATATGTAACGTTTGCCAACTTAGCTGCTTTTGTAGCTCATATTAGCCCAATGCTAACATCTAGTCTGTATAGCTAACGTTAGCAACTGGTCTGTGTTGCTATTGACAGTTAGTCTGTACAGTTATCAGTTGGTCTGAGCTGCTAATGTTAGCAGTTGGTCTGTGTAACTTAAGTTAACGTTTGTTCTATACAGCTAACATTAGCGGCTAGACTGTGTAACTAATTTTAGAGGTTGGTCTGTGTAGCTAACATTAGCGGTTGGTCTGTGTGCACCTATCAGTTGGTTTGTGTAGCAAATGTTAGCGGTTGGTCTGTGTAGCTAACATTAGCAGTTGGTCTTACTTGTGAGTGTTTCTTTAGATCAGATGTTGACACAAGATGATGGTGAAATTTCCACCTGGTGAAAGATTTTTTTTCAATAGTTAATGAATTAGCAGCTCTCAGGTTAGCTGGTTTCTCTAAGACCAGAGTGGTGTTGGGACCCGTAAAGTGTTGTAACGTGTTTGCACTACACACGGTAATATTTATTCTAAAACGTATTTTGAAATTGTAATCCTACTAATAATCCTCATATTTACTAAATGCAATTGTAACTTAATTATGTCCTATTTTTCTGTAACTGTAATGGAATACAGTTACCTTCTTTTGTATCCTAATTATATAATGCCATTACATGTAATCTGTTACTCCCTAAAGCTGCATTTACTTGATGGAGTGGCACAGAACTTGGTAGAGACCTGCAGTGACTTTTGAGATCACCTGACTTTTCCTCTGATCTGTCCACATCTGTAGTTTTGAGTGAAATATCTTGACAGCTGTTGGGTCGATCAGTGTTGTATCTCTCTCCCTAAAGCAACCAAACTCCTTTGACAAAAACAGTAATTTTACCTCACAGAACACAGGAGCTGCTGGTCCACCACCGCCTCGATGTGTTAAATTCTTTGTGTTACTGTGGCTTCAGTGACTCCAAACTAACCTTTTAAAAGACTGAAGTCAAACAATAACAGAAACAAACTAACAGACAGAAGCAGCAAATCCTGTGTTCTGAAAGGTAAAATGATTGTTTTTGCCAGTGGAGTCTGGTGGATTTGGGAAGAGCGATATAGATATAGATTTTTACTTAACTTTTAACTTACTTTTATTGAAAATATCCCTTTAAGTAAAAATAGCAACACTACAATATGTAGGTTTCACTCTCCTCTTCCAAGTGTGTAGGAGAAACTAAATGCAAAAGGTCATATCTACGTAGATCCTGTGTGTTATGGCCACAATCAGTTGTCTCCTTAGTGTTTTCCTGTTTTCCCTCTGCCCTGTGTCTCCTGTCTGTCCTATAAAGTCCTCCAACAGTGAGTTTGCTCACAAACCAACACACCCCTCTCAGCTGCAGCACCTCTGTTATGCCCAGGTTGGAGGAAAACGCCATGAAAGTTAGTTCTGTGCAAGGCGCGGTTATTTCCAAGGATCAGTAATAAGTTATTTAACCTCAAACAGACATTTTTTGTGCACACACGATGGAACAACATCACGAAAACAAGGTCAACAAAACTATCTAATTCACTTTAATTAAACAAATAAATAATGTAATTAGGTTTTAAAACCTGTCAGATAAACTCAGTGCAGTAAAAACTACAGTATTTCTCTCTAAAATGTAGCAGCCATTGATTTCAGCACTCCTCATATTTGGCACTGAATGATTTATTCTTTTCTTCTTTTTCTTCTTTTTCTTTTTTTTTCGCATCACTGGTGTTGAGAATTTTTTGGTTGTCATGCTGAGAAACAACAACAACAGACTCTGATGGAAATGTCACGCTTGGAATCAGCTCTGGATCTTTTCCATTACAGCTCTTTTTGTGCATTAAGTAACAAAGACAGAAAACAGTCTCCTAACAGCATAATATATGAATTAAACAGGATATATTTCCTGCACTGTTGGTCTGATGTGGATGTAAATTGAGATTCTACACTTTATCCTCATGCTGTAGTCTTGTTTTCCCCTTAAACCAAAGTGTTATAATACTGACAGACTGAGCTGTATGTTCACTATATGACAGCATGTTGCAGTGTTTTGTGTCCTCTGTGCTGCAGACTGCTCAGTTTTGCAGATTGAGGATAAAAAAACTCCACTTCACCTGAACAGGCTCAGCTCAACACTTATCCTCTATAAGAGCCCACTAACACCACTGTCAGTGTGTGTGTGTGTGTGTGTGTGTATACTCATTGTCAGTGTGTGCTGGTGGTGCACATGTCAGAGCTGTGCAACACTCTCAAAGAGACAATATGTGTCAGAAATGATTAAATGCTGCATACAGAGCTGCAACGAACGAGTATTTTCATCATCAATTAAACTGCTGATTAATTTTTACAATTAACTGATCAGTAGTTTAGTCAATAAATGTCATCTCATTTACTGTCATAAATTATAAAGAAAAGCAGCAAATTGTTACATTTAAGAAGCTGGAGTTGGCAAATGTTTGACATTTCTGCTTAAAACTGCAGTTAAATTCTGCACATATGGCTGCAACTAATGATTATTTTCATTATGGATTAATCTGCTGATTATTTGCATGTAAGATCAATTAATTGTTTAGTCCACAGAATGTTAAAAATTATGAGAAATGATTATTATCATGTGTTCAAATTGCTTCTTTTGTCCAACCAACAGTTCAAAACTCCTCATTTATTTTCATACATGACAAAGAAAATCCTTCAATCCTTCAATCAGCTGGAACCAACAAATGTTTTAACATATTTGTGTGAAATTATTAAATGTTGCATATATAGCTGAAAGTAATGATTATTTTGATTATTGATTAATCTGCCAGTTATTTTCACGATATATCGGTTGAATCATTTAGTCCATAAAGTGTCAAATGTCAGGCAGCAAATCATCATATTTAAGAAGCTGCAGTCGGCAAATATTTGACATTTTTACATGAAATGATTAAATGCTGCTGCAAATAATGATTATTTTCACTATTGATTTATCAACCAATTATTTTCACGTGTTTAACATTTAGTCTGTAAAATGTCAAATCAAAGGTCCAAAGACTCTTCATTTACTGTCATAAATGACAAAGAAAAGCAGCAAATCATCACATTTAAGAACAAATGTTTTGTTCAAAAATGTAATTTTTGCTTAAAAAAATGACTGAAACAATTAATCGATTATCAAAATAGTTTGCGATTAATTTTCTTTCCAGCGACTAATCGATTAATCGACTAATTGTTGCAGTAAAAACATGGTTAAATATTATTTCTTCAGCTTAACATCCAGACATTTAATTTCCTTCTGAGTTATCAAACAGATTCTGTCTAAAGGTCACAAGAAAATGAAAAAACGAAGTTGTGCGTCTGTACTTACCAGCCGTCAGTCAGTTGTGATCAGTCCTCTCTTGCAGACATTTACTCCTCTGTTGCAGAACTGCGACTGACGTCCTCTGTGACCAGGCAGCGCTCAGTGTCTGTGTGTGTGTGAGTGTGTGTGTGAGTGTGTGTGAGAGCTGCAGCAGTCAAGGTTTCTCTGATTGTGTTTTCTCCTCAGACAAAGTGTGTGATGGGAGACTGAGGGAGAGTGATAGAGGCTTGTCGTCAGGCAGGTCTAAGAAATGGTTAATCCATCACCACAGCAGCAGCAGCAGCAGCAGCAGAGTTGTACAGAGACGAACGACACAAGGTGAAGCTCTATAGCAACACACAGCGTGTCTGATTTGTCTTTTCATTACAGGAGCTCTGATTCAGCAGAGGCCCATTAATTGTGAGAAACTGCCTCGCAGGACTTTTCTTTAGTTAAGTGCAGAAAGGAAAATTATTTCGTCCACCTTATCAATGACATCTCCATGACAACCATCAAGGAGGCCGGATGACGGCACATGTTGTAATTGTGCGAGAGGAACTGTTCTTTGTGTCTGTGTGGGAGTGTGCGTGCACCTGTGTGTGTGTGTGTGTGTGTGTGTGAATAAGATCCTGTGCACACACTCTGCATGCACATGGTGTAATTATTGTGATATTTAGAAAACTAGGAGAATGTTACTTACCTTAAAGGGACAGTTCACACAATAATCATAATAATCAATACTGCTTTTTCTCCATCTGGATAGTTTTGGTGTGAGTCGCGGAGTTTTTGGGACCAGCACTCAGCTTGTGGTGCTCAAAGCGCCAAAACTCAACAGCATCGTCTCTTTTTCCAGAAATCACGACCCAGTTTCTCACAGCCGATGTCATCGAAAAGCTGTGCACGAGTTATTAAGCTGCAGATGTTGAATTAAACATTTAAGCGTAATCACCAAAATGTCTGTTTGCTGCGTATACGATACGTCAGAATCTGGTCAACGTAAACTAAACTCTAAGAACTTTTCTTAGAAGAAAGAGTTCTTCAGAGATCGTTGAAATCATTGAGGAACTCTTTCAAGGGTTCTTTGTACCATAATACAAAACGGTTCTCGGTAGAACCTCCTGGATGTGTTCTAGATAAAACCATTGGAATATAAAAAGGTTATTGGGAGAACCCCCTGAGTTGATTCTTATATATGGATAGACCATTGCACCATCAAAGGGTTCTCTGTAGAACCTCTTACGGGGGTTCAAGGTGAAACCTTTCACAGATGGTTCGAGATATAACCTTTTATGTTCTAGGCAGAACTCTTTGAAAGGGGTCCGAGTTAACTTTTATAAAAAGTTCTGACAATAACCAAAAATGGTTCTCTTATGGGGACAAGCTGAAGAACCCTGTATGGTTCTAGTTAGCACCTTTATTGCTAAGGGTGGATGTAACGCTGTCAGAGAACGTGGAACATGCTGTCGTGGAAATAAAACTTTGATTGAGGGGTTGTTTTTGTAAGAATGATTAATCAGTTAATTGATTGTTAATTTTACCAATGATTGATTAAGGAAAGAGCCGACAGTTTGCAGCCGTGTGGTGCATTTAAGGGTCCTGGTTTGGGGGGTTTGAAACTTTGGTCGCCCCTCATTAATGTTCAGGCTGCGTCCTGCTGACGAGCATCTCATCCATGTACGTTTCAGTCTGCACGGTGATGTGATCGGCAGGTGAAGGTCAGTCTTGATTGATCAGGTCATGATTTCTGGAAAGTTCTTCAAATGTGCCATTTAGTCCCATTATATCACAGAGAGGAAGTTTTTTTTAAAAAACATTGTGTTGAACTGTCCCTTTAAGATATTAAAATATGAAACACAGACACCAAAGACAGAATAATAACAGATGATGGTTGTTGCTCGTGGCTCAAACACTCGATCATGTGATTTTTACAGTTTTTATTCAACTGCAGCTGTAAATATAAAACGGTATCGTTGTGATTTAGATGTTCTTTGTCTGTTCTACCCAGACGATTACTAACCCAGCTCTTAATTGTCCAGACCATAATTCAGGTTTCCATCATGTTTTTCACCCCTCTGTATCCATAGAAACACTGTGACTTCACATCAGAGCAGTTCATCGATCCACCACAAGATGTCAGCATCGGACAGTATTTTTACATCATGTGGACTGTGATGACCTTTAGTTTTTCCTCACTTACACCCAGATACCAGGTTTTTTTTTAGATATACTAAAATAAAAGTCAACATTTGTTTCCCCGGTTAAATGCTTTTAAATGTGAAGCTGTGGCGTTAGATAAAAAAACCCACACGCTCATCTGAAAAAGATAAGTACTGGGTGCTGGACTGAAATGCAAATAAAAACGTATAAAACTGAGTCTGCACACTAGAAGCTGCTCCTTATAGTGTGACGTTTCAGGCCCAGGCCCTTCATCAGACAACAAGCTGCAGCAATATGAAATATTTGGTTTGCATCAGCAGAAACAGAACACAACCAAGCTTTCCTTTCTTTTTTTTTTTTTGAAAAAGGTTAAAAATACAGGAGATTTACAGGAAAATACTTAAACAGGAGGTGAGCGGGAAAGAAGGGAAACTAAACTGACACCCCAGATGGTTTGCTGCACAGAATCATCTGGGAAGTCGTCCTTAGGAACAGTTTGGAAAAGGGCAGGCACTTTCAAAAAACAACTAGCCGGTGACCGGATGAACCATCTGTCTGTCACATCTAAAAACAAATAGTTGTGACAAAAAAATTTAAAAAAAAGGCAACACACTGCAATAGATTTTTGAGTTTTGAGCCCAATTCAAGCTCAAAAAGTTTTGCTGACCTATAACCTTTAGTTGAAATAATTAATTATAATTTTCTTCTTTAGATAAACCTGAATATTTGAGTTTTAGAAATGAAAAAAGTGTAGTCCCTCCAAGGATCCTGATCGGCTGCACCACTTTTGGTGCAAACACAAACAGATAACTTGAAGCCTGGCGAGATGGATTCACAGGGACGGTTGACACGTGTAGTCCTGCATTTCTGGACATTTTAACGTATAAATGTAAAAGATGGCTGAAGTCAGAAGAGTTGGCTACACTCTCTTTATCAGTTTCTATTCTCATCTCGTTTCATATTCAAGGCTTCTCGGGGAGAAGCTGCTTCTCTTTGAAACACCGTCGAATGAGTAACAGACGCAGTTTTTAATAACACGTCTGTGAGGTCTTTATTTCAGGAGAGGGTCCTCTGTGGTATAAAAAAGCTCAGAGCTGCTGCCCGGTTCAACTCTGCCCGGCGTTCGAGTCCTGAAGCAAAACAAGCAGCCATTACCTGCCCTCCTTTCTGTGCCGTGTTCTGATGGAAATCAGCGCTGTGAACAAGTACTCTCAGCTGGAAACAGGAGACACCCACGGGACTGTATGTTTAGCCATCATGACTAACCAGGCACCTGCTTGATTGCCCTCTCAGGGAGAGAACACACTTTAGAGTTTTGTATTTGGAGATTTTTTTTTTAAATAGATGCAGAGCTCTGAACTGCAGGTCTGAAACTGAAATCTGCTTTAACAGAGTGAGACTTTAACTGTCACAGTGAACCGTCTCCACCTGACGGACTGAACACATCGACACCGTCCAGCTTCAGCTCAGCAGCTCTGCCATTTGTTTATTTATGAGAATATTTATACACAGTGGTTTTAAAATAACATTTTCATGTATTTTAATACCAGTTTTGCTGATTCATGACATTAAGGTGAGCGTAAGGGTTACGGTTACGGTTGCCATTAGGAACACTGACCAAGACTGATTGACTCCAAATGATCATCAGGAACAAGGTACAAAACATTCCACTGTGCACAAACAATATTCCTTTTTGTTTCTAATGTTTTTGTTTCAGTCGGCATCTCCTTTAAATGGAATTACAGGGGAGAAATCAAAGTTCTTGAAAAACTGGTAGAATTAACTCTTATCAACCAATGGTCCATCATTCCCTCCCCTTCCAGTGTCCCATTGGACCTGACTTTGGAATAAATAAACAGTAGACTACGGCGAGAGAGAAATAATGTTTTGATCCAGTTTGAATTGTGCCACGACAAGTCTAGAAAGTTTGTTGTGAAACTGTTGAAATACACTCGTCACTTTGCTGCAGAGTCCGTGAACGGTGGATCGTGGATCTTCTGTTGTTTACACGGCACAGAAATCGAGGGGAGACGGGATACAGAAGTGACAAATGATTGGTTGATGGGTCACTGCATCTTTGGAGTGCTGAAAAAAGTTGAAGCGAGCTCAGCTTTGACTTGTAGCGTCTTACAACGTCGGTGTCAACTGGACCCCGACCGAACAACACGGGTCGTCCAAGTTCTCCGAGTCTTTTCTCACCGCTGAGTCAGACATAACGAGCCGAGAAGAACAGATGCTAGTTTGTTTAAAGATTCTGCTTCAAGACCAGCAAAATCCATGTGCATTTTCTGGTGCCATCATTTGGTGGGAGGCAGCACGGAGACGGGTAGGTCATCATTTATTAATCTATCAATTATTTTCTTAATCAATTAGCTGTTTGGTTTATAAAATGTCAGAAAATTGTGAGAAGATGAAGTGCTGACAGGAAGTGTCTTGTTTTGTCCACAACACTGAGTTTACTGTCATAAAATATTAAAGAAACCAGAAAATATTTTCATTTCAGAGGCTGGAATCTTTTATTTTTGATTTTTTGCATCATTGCCTGCTGCAGCTTTAAGTAAAAGTACTGATACTTTTATTTGAGTAAACGATCCACGGTGGGGTTGTCACTGTGAGAGACCCCTTTCACATACAAGTAGTCATGTGATCCATTGCTAATACAAAACTATGGATTAATTAATGTGAATATTTACTGCACAGTCTGAGCTGTTGTCTGTGTCCTCGTCTTGTTTTCAGGGATTTTCCAGATGTTACATAAGAGATATTAGCTGATGTGTAGATGATCTCAGCCTGCTGCCTTCTTGGCACCAACGTCAGACCGTCTGTGAGCAGGACATCACCTGTAACATCAACACCTACACCCTCCAGCTCAGGTCCTGAGGTGGAAAACTGCTTTTCTCCTCCTGTCAGTGAGTTTAATGTTTGTTCTTTTGACAGACGATACAAAAGTTCTATTTTTGAAAAGCCAGAACCCAGCGAGACAAAGGGAACATTGCTCAGAGATATATTTGTGTTATGTAGTAGAAGACTTTGGCCCAGATAAATCACAATAACTACGTCTGCAGACCACTCGACGAGAGGACTGCGGTGTTGTGGAGGAGTTGTGGGTCTCCGCTGCCGCTCGCTTGGTTCCACATAGGTGCTCTTCAAAAATAACACAACACAGCAGCAGCAGAACATCACATCACACACAACAGACGCAGAACCAGCTGTGAATGTAAAGTGTTAAAGAAAAGAGAAGCTGAGAATATTACCGTCATCGTGCACAACAGCAGAGAAAACAAAGCAGCTGATGATCAGTAATGTTTGGTGATTTACGTGCAGCAGTCGTAGCCGCAGACACACAGTAATAGTAATCCCCCATAATCCTTTGCTGGCTATATCTACAGATGAGAGTGCTGTTATTAAAGCCCCTTATGTCGCCACCCAAGACCACCCAGTGAGCCACATCAGCCGCTCATAATCAAATAAAACTGTTCATGTTCATGTCGTTACTCCGACAGATTTCAGCAGAAACTGTTAAAAAATACAAATGAATCTGGACGAATCCTGAAGTCTCACCTCACACGCCGTCTGTTTCTTCTTTTACATCATTTTCATATTATATCTTTTACGTCTTGTTGCCTTGTTTTTGTCTTGCTATGTAATTTTATGTCTTGTTCCATCTTTTACGTCATTTTCATTTTGTTGCTTCTTTTACGTCATTTCTGTCTTGTTATGTCTTTTATGTTATTTTCATTTTGTTAAGTCAATTTCATCTTATGTCTTTTATGTCTTGTTACGTCGTTTTTGTCTTGTTGTGTATTTGACGTCTCTAAATTAAAGGGGTTGCACCTTTTTTCAGGCTTTGTCTGAGGTCAGGCCACAATCTCAAACTTTGAAAAACCTCGTTCTAACTAGTTACTCTGTCGTTGTTAATGAATAATTTATAAATGATTATGGATCGGTTATTGCCCATTAATAATGTAAACCTTTTGGGCTGCCAAAAAAGTAAAAAGGCACTAAAATGTGGCGGCCCCAAAGGTCGTTACTGATAACTGATCAATGAAGAATTAATGAACAATTTGTAAATCCATTAGACATGAATCATTTATAACGGATGAGTGATCAGAAAGTTGTACCAAAGTAATAAAATATTAATAATGTCAATCCCATTCAGTCCATTAATGCAGCCGGTGATGTTTCAGGTGATTCAGATATGCTGAAGGTTTAGACGACCCCAAACACTGGGTCGTGACCCACAGGCAGGTCACAGGAGATTTTATTTGGGTCATTGAATAAATATGGAAGAAATTCTGCAAAATTTAATATTTACATTTGCAAAGTAAACAGAGTATATGCATGCTTCAAGGTGATGCAAAAGTTGCAGTGGAAATGGTCAGGAATGTTAATTTATTGGTAAGGCCTGTTGTCATTTTTTAAAAAGAAAAAAAAAAGTGGGGAAAAAGGAAACCCTGAAAAAAAATTGCAACTTTCTTTTGCAATTTTCACTTGCTCCCGTGATTTTATTGCAAAAAAAAAAATTGCAACATGCATCGCAATTTAATTTAATTTTTTTTGAAAAGCTGCCGTAAAATCAGACATTTTAGAACTCAACAAACCCAAACACAGGAAGAAAGAAATAAATCCTGGAGGGACTGCAGCAGTCTACAGGCAGAAAGAAGCACAAAGTCCCTAAAGTCTCTGAGAACGAGCAGCTGAAATATTTGGTATAAATCATAAAATGACAGTTGGTAGAACGATTGTACTGCTGCGTAAATGTACAGTTATTTTCCCCATCAGGCTGTAAAACAGCAGAAACTGAGCAGTGTGTGTGTGTGTGTGTGTGTGTGTGTGTGTGGTGCTGTGATGCAACGTGTCCTTGTCCTCTCCTTTAACCTCACAGGGATTGTTTCTCTCTGCGCGTCCCCCCCGTGCAGCTCCACTCATGATATTAAGCTGCAATGAGACTTTTTCATTTGTCAGCGTTTCCTCTGTTTGCCTGCAGACATCAGATGTGGCCTGTGAAGCTCAGGAACTGATGGGACGCGACAGGATGAGGTTAATCTACCTCTGCGGTTAACGGGTTGGCTCACCGAGACTTTGTAGTAACCTGTTTACCCACAAAACCCCTGGATCACATGTGTCCAAACTCTCACTTCCTACAACATCGGAACAATTCAAATACAAGATGGTTTAATTCAGGGCGAGACTGTGGTTAATAAAAACAGTGGTGGAAAACATTGTACATTTTACTGATAACTTGACTTGTTACTTTACAAATAAAGTTTTTTTTAACATGTAAAACATCTGGAGACCTTTTAAATGACAGTACTTGGATATAAAGTAACAATATTTACAGAACAAGTAGAGCTGAAATGATTCGTTCATTAATTAATTAGATAATTGAAGATAATTACAGTAATGGAAACTACACTAAAAAAAGATTCTTGGCTCTAATGAACATGAGGTGATATTTTGAAGTAAAATGTTCCTGAAATGTATGAAATAAAAGTTTATTTATCCATATAAAGGCTTCATTCTGAGGTAATGAAAGCAAAAAAAATCTTAATGCACTCATGAAAACATACTTATGAATATTTTTATTCAATTTCTGCAAATAAATCCCCTTAAATCTGACACACTGTCCTGTATGCTGATGTTAGCATTTAGCTTTAGGATCGCTGTGACTGCAGATTAATTGATTAATTGATAAATCTTAAAATGTTGCAGGCCTGTTCTTGTTCTGTGGTTTTTCATACATCTAAACAGTGTTAATCTTCCTCTCGGGTCGACACATATCTGTTCTGTTCTGTGGTGCCATTTATTTCCCTCCGCTCGCTTCATTTGCATCCGAGCATGTGCAGAAGCGCTTCAGGATCAAGGTGGGTTAGGAGTTGGCGTGTGGTCCCCTACCAGGCAGCCCTGTTTTAACATCCCAGGCGGCACAGATCTGCACCAGCGTGGGTTTGATTATTCTCCATCAGCCCTGCTGATGTGGGTGGCAGCGAGTCGGCTGAACTGGGAAAGATGCACTCTGGCTTCAACTGACAGTTTAAAAAAAACAAAACAAAACAGTGTCTTTGTCACATTATCATCCCATCAAACAAAACTTTAACAGGCAGTGATGGAGGAAGAATTCACATTAAAGGTCCAGTGTGTCAGATTTAGGGGGATTTATTCGCAGAATATGGCAGAAAGTATGTTTTCATTAGTGAATAATCACCTGAAAATAAGAATCAGAGATGAGCCGAAACCAAACAATGGCTCTATACAACCTGTCTCGTTTTTTGTGAGTTTCACTGCCACCGTAGGTTCACACGCTTTGAACAGAAGGGAGAAACCACGTGTTTGCAATCTGTAAGCTCACCGCTAGATGCCACTAAATCCTGCACACTGGTGCTTTAACCCTTTAGAGCCCATAGCGCCAATTTAAAATCATTCCCAGTGTATTAAAACATGGAAAAAGAGTCCAGACCTTTGTGATGTGGATACTTTAGGTTGTCGTCAATAAACAGGAATATACACTGTAATGTTGAAATCTATGATTTTTTTCTACTGTTGGTAGACGGTGTGACCTCCCCGCCTCTCGCCGCTGGAGATGGACGCTGTTTTCCGGAGGGAAGTGCAACAAACAGGTCATAGGAACGACTCACCGGGTCACAACTTTTAACAGGAGTAACAAAAAGAAAATGACGTAAAATATGTAACAAGACGAAACCTCTACTTGTAACTTCTACCTGTGCCTCTACTCGAGTAAAGAATGTTTGTACTTTTGCCACCTCTGTACTTGAGTACTTAGTTACACTGCAGCCCTGTCAGCAGGTTGTTGCAGAGTAGAATCAGGTTTGACTTTATCACAGTAAACTGATACTCAGCTGCCTCACAGATTAAACTGCTCCTCAGTCTGTTACTTTGTGTTCGTTTGTCTCTCTGACTGTCACACACGTGTTGTTATCTGTCACACGACGTCCTCGGGCTGTTAAAATGTTGCATGTTTCAGATGGGGACCACGGCCAGACCTTGACCTGACAGGGACCTGATCAGGACCTGACAGGGACCTGACCGGGATCTGACCGGGAGTCTCCGACACAACCAACCAATCAACCGTCACATGATGTAGTGAAGTGAAAGGCAAACTCTGTGGCAGCTTAGCTCAAAAACACACGCACACACACACAACATCTGTCTCCTTCCACACACACACACTCTCTCTCTCTCTCTCTCTCTCTCTCTCTCTCACACACACACACACACACGCCCAGACTATTAAAGCACAACAACATCTGTTTGTGCTTTCAGGCTGAATGACAGTTTCAACAGTAAGACTCTCTGAAGCATATCAGCAACATACAAAAATAGAAACTTCTGCTTTTGTCGACAGAGAAGAAAATATTTCTGTCAGTCCTGCTCTTTGTCCGATACCCCGAGTTAACGTTCCCACGTCAGGAACACGTTCATGGACCCAGTCCAGACTCTGTCCAATACGTTCTATTGATAACCCTAAATCAAATGAACCCAGTGAGGATATGATGTGACAAGAACTTTGAGTCATGTTGGATTTGACTCGTTTTTATAAATGTTTGAAATTTATTTCTCAGTTTTCAGGGAACTGATGGCGCCATATTTCTGTGTAATAAATGTGATGCATCCTGATCATTACCATCGTTTAAGATAATAAAAGAGACTCATTTGTTTATTAGTTTACAAGAAACGTAAACAATACTAACTATATTAGTATACAAGTATATCAAGACAAACAAAGGGGGAAAAGTAAGAAAAATATCTAAAATAAATAAAATACTACTATGGGCAACTTATGATGACTGTCACAGTCTATTAATCTATTGATTATTTCCTCGATCAGTCGATTCGTCAATAAAATGTCAGAAAATAGTGAAAAATGTTAGTAAGTGTTTCCCAAAGTTCGAGATGAGAACCCAGAGATATTCAGTGTTCTGTGAGACATTTTCTGACATTTTATGGACCAACTGACTAATTGATTAACTGATTGACTGATTGAACTGATGATGCAAATGACGGTTAGTTGCAGCCCTAAAAGCACTAAAAGCAAGTTAAATTACTTTAACATTGTGTTTTCTGTTAATAAATCATAAATGTTGGCAGTTCTTTAAGTTCTTTAAAACAGACTCATAAAGCGTCTCCTTCAGATCTGCTGAACCAACATGGATGTTAACTCTCCACCACACCTGTGCGCTCCGGCTCTGATACCACAGTTAAACTTTTGGCCTCTTCACGCGCTCCTGCACTGAGGGCGTTCCTGCAGGCTCGTGCGCTCTGACAGACAGACGGCCGCAGTGGCGCGCGGCGGTCTGCAGCAGCAGCAGCAGCGGTAGCAGCGACCTGTCTCTTTAAGTTGGTGTCAAAGCCGATTAGCGCTGATCTCCGCCGTGATTCTGTTTTCACCGTCTGTTCTCTGAATCTATTTCTGTTTGGCGCTGCTGGCGGATCGACTCTCGGACGGAGACGCGCGCGGTGACTCGTCCTGAAGTTTGGAGCATCATGGAGACGTCGTGAAGTGTTTTTTTTTGTTTTTTTTCAGCGGCTCTGCTCGGTAGGAAAGCCCCGCATCAAAGCGTCCGTGTGGCCGGTGAGCTGGTGAGAGTGATGCGCGCTGCTCCGCGGACTCTCCAACTTTTTGTACCATGGTAAGCCCGGATTACCTCCCCCTGCACACGGACACGTTAACCGCTTTCTCTCCGGTACTCCTCCGCTAAAAATAACGGCAGTGAGAGAGTGAGAGCCCGGCGGGGGATGTGATGTGATGCCCCGGGTGTCTGTCTGAAGTTGGCACCAGAATAACGGACATTAAAATGCAGAAGGGCGTGCGGTACAACGAGGGCCACGCGCTCTATCTGTCGGTGGTGGCGCGTAAAGAGGGCACGAAGCGCGGCTTCCTGAGCAAGAAGACCGCGGAGAACAGCCGCTGGACCGAGAAGTTCTTCGCCCTCTACCAGAACGTGCTCTTCTACTTCGAGAACGACCAGAGCACGAGGCCGTCCGGGATTTACCTGCTCGAGGGGTGCACGTGCGAGCGGGCACCTGCGCCCAAAGTGTCCGCCATCAGCAAGGAGCCGCTGGAGAAACAGCAGGTGGGTACTGGGAACACTGGGAGAGGAGGGAGAGAGCAGTCAGACCAGTTAGCTTAAAAGTTTACACACATGATCATTAATTATATCAGTTTACTCGTTAACAGGCTGTAACATAAGTTTTATTTCTTAGATTTTCCTGCTGTGTTCATGTTTATAAACACTGAGACTGTTTGAATTTAGGGCTGCAACTAACTATTGTTTTTATTATCGATTAATCTGGCGACTTTAGTCCATAAAATGTCTGAAAAATCGTGAAAAATGTCAATCGGTGTTTCTCAAAACTCAAAGTGACGTCTTCAAAAAAAAAATCCCAAAGATATTCAGTTTACAGTCATAGAGAAGTAACGAAATCAGAAAATATTCACATTTAAGAAGCTGAAATCAGACAATTTGGACTCTTTTATATTAAAGAAGTAAAAAATAGTTTGTGATTATTGTTCTAGACCATAAAAAACTGAATTATTTATGTTTTCAAGAATTTTATTCTGGTAAACTGTGGACTTAAAATGAAAAAGGTATAAATACTTTACATGTAAACTATTATAGTTTTTTATTTTACATTTTCCTCCCGTATGAATATAAACTACTTTTTACAACCTTGAGTTTTGGGCTGCAACTAACTATTAATTATTTTAATTATCTGTCGATTATTTTCTCGATTAATCGATTAGTTGTTTGGCCTATAAAATGTGAAAATGGTAAAAAACAAATGTTTCCCAAAACTCAAAGTGACGTCCTCACATGTCTTGTTTTGCACAAAGTACAAAGATAATCAGTTTACTGTCAGAGAGGAGGAAAGAAACCTCAACTCAAAATGATTAATTGATTTTTCACATTAGTTGGTGTTTAATTTAATAGTTGATTAATAATCAATGATTCATTGCAGCTCTACTTGAACTGTTCTATATAATATTTTGATGATCGTCACTAAAGATTTGTACCTTCACTGGTCAGTTAATCAATACAATCAGCAGACAAACTAACTGTGGGTCTTTCACACAGTATCACAGTTAAATCTGCAGAATCTGTCAATTATTTGTTTTTGCAGACTGAACATGTAAAATATGCTGTATTTGTTTGTATAAATGCAGATTTTTCTTCAGTTTTTGGTTCCGGGTAGTTTAATACTTTATCAAACTTACAGCTGACTTGTGCATTTTGTTTCTTTTTTATTTTGATCAATATTTCATTTTTTAAATATCACTGTTAAATTGTAAAACCTCTGAATGTGTAGAAAGTCTGAAATGACGCTCGGCTCCAGACGGTTATTTCAGTCTTTGTTTCACTGTTTCTTCTTTTTCAGTTTCACTTTGAAAGTTTTTACTCTGCATGCAAACTCAACTGTAAGTTTTCATTTAGTCAGTTTAACAAAATGTAAAGAGAAAATACACGAAAAATGTGCCGGATAATATGAATAATACAGTTTAAGTTTTTAATGGTCTACAGACAGAGATGAGATACTGACAGCCGGGCCTGAACAATGTTCAATATTTGATAAAACCCAGTTTTTTGTTGTGGTGCTGCAGAGATGTGCTGGTAGGGCTGCAACTGATGATTATTTTCATTATCAGTGTATCTGTCAATCATTTTATGATTAATTGATTAGCTGTTTGGTCCATAACGTGAGAAAATGGTTAAAAATGTGATCCTGTCACAGGCTTGTCTGTTGAAAAATGGGTTCAAACATGTGGAAACAGGTTTCCACGGGTCACCCAGTCCTAGTCATGGTTGCTACGCTATGATTGGACAGTTGCTGTTTTGGAGGCGGGGCTTAGCAAAGGGTCAGCTGCAATATCAGTATAAAATAATCGCGATTAGTTTTTTCCAAAATCGTTCAGCTCTACTGAAAACCCCACATCAGCTTGTCTGTCCATGATGTGTATAAAATAAAGTTTATTTTTATAAACGTTTGACTAAACTTGAAAATCAAGTTTACCGTCGATTAGTCTGCATCTCTGATGGAATTTCTCGAATCATCATTTGTTTGCCTATGAAGTGTCAGGAAATTATGAAAAATGTCTCTCTGAGTCTACGGTGACGTCTTCAAATAAAACAAAAATATAAAGTTACGATCAAAGAAAATCTGAAAATATTCACATTTGAGAAGCTGGGACCAGTTTCACATTTTTGTATAAAATTAACTTAGAAGATGATCACTAACTGTTTTTTTTTTTAGCTCTAAACTAAAGGTTCACTTGTTTTTCTTCGTCTTCATCGTCCGTCCCCGTTGCCGGACGCCTCTCCTGAAACTGATCTTAATTAACACACGTGGGACTGAGAATAATTTGTAGAAAATATGAAGAATATTTGCTTCTCTCATCAGGCTGTAACATCCTGGACTCGGTCTGTGTCATGAGGTGAACATAAAAAGCCTTTTAGCTATTGACAATTGAATTGTAAACAGAATTAGCCCTAAAAATATTTGTTCTGTGAAAGCTAAGGCTAATTTTAAATGACCCATATTCCTCTTTTTGCCGCTGCAGGGTATGAAGATGTGTTTCATCCCTTCAGCAGCTGCATAATGTGGACTCATTTTCTTTTACGCACTTTATTTCACTCTTTATACGAGCTGGATCGTATCAGTCGAGTCTGATCTTCTCATCGACGGGCAGGTGATCCGCGGCGCCTCGTTGTGACGCTCTGACTCGGTCATGACTTCACTGTTTATGAGGCCAGAAAGCAGACGTGTTGCTGCGTATTCACAGCTTTGGTGTGACAACAATTAATGTGCTCATTCGCTCCAGTGAGGTGAGAATCTGCTGAAACACATGAGGTGACTGAGGACTGATGAATGTCTCCAGGTGGTCTTCAGCTTCTTTCTCTCTCCGTCAGTATTATTGTAAGTTTTGGCATTTATGGGACTTTACAGAGCTCAACAATAAGGACTGACCACTCGCCCCGGGGCAAGTAAAATGTCATGTAGCCCAATAATTAGTCATTTTTCATGCAAAATGGCAAAAAATGCTGTTTTCAGCCTCTCAAATATGGAGATTTTCTGTTTATTATCACGTTAAACTGAATATCTGGGATTCAGACTGACAAACTTCTGACTTTGATGTTGCAGCTCAAGATTAAACATGACAATTAACTTTAGTCTTTGTTGTTATAGGGCTGGACAATATATTGATATTATACTGTATCATGATATGAGACTTCAGGTTGGGTTATATGTTAAAATTTTCTGACCGACCATCATCAGCTGATCCATCAGGGATCAGCGACGTCTTCGTCCTCCTCCCGTCCTCTCGACTCTCAGCTGGTCGGTTTGTGCAAGCAAAGAATTCACTGTTACGTCTAATAAACAAAATAAACTCACAAAGTGTCAAGAAATTAAGAATTCTCAAATCTATTTTCTTTTTAAACAGAGAAATAAAAACGTTCACCTCCTCTTTTACCGAACTAAAACAAGTTTAATTGGTTCATTTATTCCTGCAAACTTTTTTCAAACTGGATAGAAAAACATTTAAACTCTCCAGAACTGTCTTTGTTAGTCTGTCCGCTCTTCCAACAATCACCAACTCTGGTTTGGTCGAATTAAATCCTAAATTTATCAAGTGAAAAGAGTGCAAACAATCTGACTTTGCAGATAATACAACACAGCTCCCTCTGGAGCCACTTAAGGCTTTAAACAACTTTTTAAATGTCTGCAGCAGAACTCCTCGAGACCTGGAGACACACTTTGATGTGTAAAAATTCCCCTTTAGCCTCACAGAGCTGCAGACTCTTGTTTAGTCAAACCGATTTCAAAGAAACAACAAATAATCCAGAGGAGGTCCGGGCTGTTTCAGAAAGTGAAGCATGAGGTTAAACCTCATATTTTGTGTCACAAGACTGTCACTGTTCCTGAAGATAAGAGTCAAAGTTTGAGGTAACTTAAATACATTTCTTCATTTTTGCAAAGTTGACTATTTTTTAACTTTAATTAGAAATTCAGTCTGGATTCATTTCTCTCTCTCTGCTGTACGTCTGTGCTCTCCAGCACCTCCAGCTGAGAGGAATCCCTATTTTATCAGCAGAGTCAGTATTCATCAATTTCCTTTTTCCCAAAAAGCAACACCTGAGTCCTTCGTCCTGCAGAGAAACACTCACATGGCTGCTCGTCTGCAGATAACAGAGTTTTCAGATATTTTGCTTCAGTGCGGGCTGCAGACTTTACTCGCACATTATCTGTCATTTCAAGGAGAAACTTGTCTTTCAGGAGACGATTCAGAATTCATCTCATTATATGTTCAATGATACGATGCAATATGTGAGTCTTTACATTTTGATTTTGATTCTATTTGGTTCTATTAGCTGCAAGAAGAAATCCTGATAGTTTTACTAAATCCAGTAACAGAGACAGACAGAGAGGAGACATTAACATCTTATTAGGAATCACATGTGTGAATGAGATCCTGCAGCCTAAATGAGAATCTGTGGACAAACTTTAAAAGTCATTTCTGCAGTAAGATGATCTGCCTGCTGTGGTTTGGATTGAATTTGACCGTGTGGAGGAAGTGGGATGTGGAGGAACAGTGATGCTACGTGTTACGTTGAAACAGGAGGGGGAGGGGGGAGCGCTTGTTTTGTGTGAGCGAGGCAGCAGGCGTCTAGTGAGAACGGTGCACACAGGCCGAGACAGCAGGAGAGAGAAAATGAGGCGTATTGATATGCCAGGGCTGCATCGATTTTTGTTTTTCCTGATTCACATTCAGCTTTTTACAGATTCAGGCCGACTGAACCGATGCACTCGTATCTTACACGTTAAAACCTGATGCATGAGTGAATCGTTACTTGTATTAATTGTTTATTCTTCATTGTTTACGGGCCTTTGCCGTGTTTGTTGTGACGTATGAAGCTGATGAGATCCTCATTAACACAGTCGGTCTCTTGTAGCAGCAGCATGTTCGCCTGATGGAGGTTTGTAACGTGCTAGAAGAGATCACGCTTCGACCGTGTCAGATCCTCAATGTTCAGTCGCAGTAAGCACACTTCAGTTTCAGCCGTGGGCTCGTCTCGATGAGGACGTGCGATGCCCAGTGGGGACAGTCTGAGAACGGAGACCTGATGGTGAGGATCGATGTCGATCTGTGTCACCCTGGTGTGACTGGTTTTGTTGAATTTGTCAGAATCCGTAGTGATCAAACTGTCCTTTAAAGCTCACATTCCTCAAATACTATTTAACGGAGCGTCGAGTTTTATCGTTACATGTTTGCTGAACATCACCTGTGTTGTGAATCCTGCTGTCATGTGTTAAAGTATTGATAACAGGATGCAGAAGACACAAATCTATAATCTGTCATTTAAACTTTAACACACACACATTAACTTGCACAAAGCAGTTTGTTCATGCTTCAAAGAAAGATCAAAGAAATAAGCAGAAACTGTGAGATTGTAATAATTATATATGTCTCTTATTTTTTTCTTAAAACCAGAGACTAAATCTACCTGTTGTAATAGGTAATGTAATAATAGTTGCTAACTCTGGTTTTGTTTATCTGATAAACTTTGTTGAAATGATGATGAGAGAAACCAGCTGTTTGTCCTTCATGCAGACTCCGTTTGATGGACTGAAGACAGATCGTTCAGTCAATCATCTGTTCTTTACTAACAAAGTGTCACACAAACACAAACTAAAGCTGAAGACAGTGAAAGAGGACGGTGCTGCTGAGCTGTGACCCATGCAGGGTGACAGCTTGGCATTAGAACCACGGGGGTCCGTCTGCCTGCCTCCCTGCTCTGGAGCTCCTGTTTACTCGTCACCGCTGTGAACACTGGCAGTGATATTCAGCCGGGAGACCAGACCAGCCTGGACAGACTGAGCTGCTTTCAATCAACAGCCTCCAGAGGCGTCAGTTAATTAAGACTGAGGGTCGGGTTATGATTAAAAAAACTAGAAAAGTGACGTTTTGTTCGACCACGTCAAACAAAACGACCAAGTTGTTCCCAGGTGAAACAGGTGAGACAGAGAGCCAAAACTTTCTCACCTCTGCACCCCTGCTCGTTACTGTGTACAGCCGGATTTGCAAAGTTACAGAATTGACGACACAATGTTGAATTATTTACTATTTTTTTATACCCTAACCCTCAGGTGCACTTCTTCTTCTACAAATAAAGCAGATTTTGTTAAATTTTTTGTAATCTTGAGGCTTGTTAGCACTCAGAACAGACTGTGTTCTTGTTTTTCCTGGAACAAGTTGCCTTTGAATTTTAATGAATTATTGAATTATAGAAACAAAAATCCCAGCTAGTTTTTGCAATTTTCACCTAGTCCCACAAAAACACTGCAGCATGCATTGAATTTTTTTTGCCGTGAAATCAGGCATTTTAACCTGCAGCAACCCCCAAAAAAGCCTGCGATATTCTGGAGAGATTGGACAGTGTCTCTGGTGTGTTTATGATGTTTATTATGTTGTCTTGGTTAATGTCAAGTTGTCAGTGTCTGCAGGTAAACGACCTGGAGCTACACAGTGTGGCTAACATTAGCAGTGCTAGCAGCAGCAGCAGCTGCTCTCCTTGCAGGTTAATGTGTCCGTGTCTGTGCTGAATGTGTCACATGTTGCTCCAGTCTACACTCAACTTTATTTCCATTTTTTTAGATTAAAACACTGCCAAACCGCAGCTGTCATCTGTCCGACTTTGCTGATATAAACATGCAGGGTTGCCTGGGCGACTGGGGCAAACATGCATACAGTGTACGGCAAGAGAGGCTGCTGTCTGATGGGCTGCAGCCCCGACAACAGATAACTGGCATTGTGCATAAATAAAATATTGATAAATAGTTTAAATGACTAATATTTCTGGTACTAGCGAAGGTTGCAACGTTTAATCGTGTAGTCGACTAATTGTGGACATCCCTCGTCATAACATAGACGCCTCAAACAATCTCAACTTTCCATTAAAAATGACAACTGAAAACAGTCGTTAACAGTCATGAACGTCACCGACTCCTGACCTGGTCCCTCACGTACGGAGGTGCAGAGGTCTGCGTCCCTGAGCGGAGACACGTCCACCATCCAGACTGACGGTAACAAAGATTCATGACACCAACAGTCAGTGTGTGATGTGCAGCTAATGAAGTCGTCTCTGTGATTGTGACAGCGAGCGGAGCTTTTTAATGGAGCTCCATTAAAGTCAGACAAAAGCATCAGAGGGCATCAAAGCACTCCTGAACAATTGATAACTGGGATCATTTGATGTCCACTAGAAACATTAATTATTCAATCACATGGTCGTAATAATCTTCTTCATTAACATCTCTCTGATCAGTGTATTGATCTCAATATTAAAACTTAAAGTGCTTCTTTGAACTTGTGAGCATCTCATCCTCTTAAACTTTTATCAGCATCACTTTAACCACTTATTAGTTATGGAAGCTAATAACAGACACGATAGTTTGAATCTAATAAGAAACTGACTTTTTAACAGTAAAATCTGACCTCTACTTGATACTTAATGGTCATTTTTAAACAACTGTCCCGTTTGTCTGACACCCATCGCTCCAAAAATACCTGCCGTCTCCCTGCAGATGTTCAGGTTCACTGTAATCCTCACTCAGCTCTGTGAAGCTCCTTCACATTGTTTTTATTGAGTTTTCTGTAAGATGGGAACAAGATGTACATTAATCCAGTATCCTACACATCTTACTTTGCATATGAATTACTTTGTATTAGTGCTGGAAATATGATGGAAAGAGCAAAAAGAGGGAAAAGTGGGAAAAGCCATTTGCATTAAATATGTTTGCATGATAGTCTAGAAAGATGTGCCAAGTGTTTCTGAATCTTTTCAAACAGTCCTGAACTGTACATCTGAGGTTTGAGAAATTATATTACCTCACAGATCCGGAGCGAGTGAGATGGTGAGGTGAGATAAAACAAATAAAAAAGCTAATGAAGGTCATTTTAAAGTTTTTTTTAATTACACGACAATTGCTCCTACACAACAATGTCAGCGAACCACAAATTATGAGCCAGTTTGGGGGCACTATTTGTTACCATGGTTACATGGGTACTAAGCCTGAGTCAGCCTGGAGATAAGGTGTCTAATTTTGTTTTTGTGAAATAGTCTAACTTGCAAAAGACTAATCTAACATTTCCCAAATCCTGGTCCACAGGTCGTACTGCGAGAACTTTCATTGGAAAAATTAATTTAAAAAAAATACGACTACCACCATCAATAATATTACAGCCCAAACCCGACATAAGCCCATGAAATGTGCGAGAAATAAGGCCCCACCCGACCCAAACCCATCAGGTCTCGTCGAGATCAGACACAGATCTCAAACTCGACCCACCGTCCTGCATGTTTTAGGTGTTTCCCTGCTCTGACACACCTGATTCAAATGAACAGGTCGCTATCAGGCTCCTGCAGAGACTTCATGACGACCTGATCAGTTCAAACAGGTGTGTTGGACCAGAGACACACCGAAAACATGCAGGACGGTGGGACCTGAGGACCTGAGAACAAGAAAACCCGTCATGTGAAGTCCAGTCTTTAGTAGAATAACTTTTCTGTGTCAGATTTTATCGGTCGATCTCGAGAGAGGAGTTTTTGTTTGTCATGTCATATTAAATGTAGGAAGTTTATTGTTCTTGTCTGATAAGTTTCCCGACTGCAGATGTATTTTTGGTTTCTTATTTAGTCCATGTGAGTACAGGGAGCAGGTGCATAACACAATAAATAATTAAATAACTAAATAAATACTGAAATTAGATGTAGATGTGTAACTTTACAGCAGTTTCTGTGTCGATCTTTATTCAGGCAGTGAAAACAACCTGACAGCTCATGTTTACACACATTGTTTGTAAAATCCCGCGTCATTGGATTAGTCTAATGTGAGTTAAATAGGCTATTAAATCTGTGATTTACTGCCTAATGAACTGGAAACATAAGCCAGAGTGAAAGCTGATGTAAGTGGTTGAATTACAGGCCTGTGATTGTTTTTGTGCGCTCGCTTGTGTCGTGCTGAGAGGAACAACAACAACAGAAATCGGTGTTGATAATCTCGTCATCCTCGGATACGAATGTGAGAAAAGCACTTTTCCAGTTTAGTTCAGGTCTGTTGATGTGGCAGTGACGGTAAATTCACAGGTTTTGTTCAAATATTCTCTAATTATTTCTGACATTTAAGTTTGCTGCACACGACTACAGACGAGCACAGTTCAGGTGACAGTTCCAGGAAGTATTTTATGACCAATTTGAAGATTAAAGTGCTGAAAGTTTTCCACTCGGTTTATCTTTACTGTTTAAATGTCAGAAGCCATAAAAACGCTGACATATCCTCAACTTTTTGCACTCAAGTCTGAAGGCAAGAGAAGCAAGTCCCAAGTCCTAAACTTTGAGTTTCGGGTCCTAAACAAGTCATGATGTGCTTTTCACCAAATGTAACATCAGAGCCTCGACTTGCTGCTCTTTGAGCAACTTTTAACGTAGAACGAAGGTGAAAGTTGTTGCGTTTCCGTCTGGAAATTTCGACCTGCAGGTTTTGCAAACTGGAATACATTTTTCGTTGACCGTCTCATAGTTTTTGAACGTGAACAAAAATATCTTTGGTTTAATTTTTTCCAAGTGGAGTTCAGTAGCGTAAGGTTGGTTCTTCATGGTTCTCTGCTGTCAAAAAAAGTGTATCTGGGGAATTCAGTGTCAACTCAACGGGAATGAATTGCATTAACGTTGATTCAGTAAATGAAGGGGGAAGGTATCAAGTTTTTTCAGGTCAGAAGACTCACGTCTAAGTGAAGTCACGAGTCGTTGGTGTTGAAGTCCTCCTAATGAACTCAAATATTCATTTTAATGTTGGTCTCCACCACTTATTTCCAAAGGGAAATATGTTCGTCAGATAATTACCAACTTTGTCTGTCTGCTGTTTGGTGCCAGAAAAGTCGTGCAGAGTTGGTTTATCTGAGCTTTTGTTATGAAGCAAAACAGGAAGATTGAGAGGCCTCGGGGTCTGGAGTGCTCCCCGCCCCGGCTGCAGCGTGAGCAGCCCCGCCGTGCCCCGGCTGCTGTGGATTTTGGGGAGCGCAGCGAGAGCAGCCCAGGTCGCGGTGCTCTCTGATCTGCAGATCTGCAGCCGAGCACCGATGTTTTCATGCTACACAACTTCTTCTTCTTTTGCTGTTCAATTCTGGCTGTTCTCTTGACAATTTTTTGTCAGATGATCCGTCACAGCGCCCCCTATTGCCTGACAGTGAAAACAGCAGCTGATGGAATATTTCGTCAGTGGCGGGAATTAAAGTGACGAACACGCTAAATGATTTTCTGGTTGTATGTGGACAGGTCTGTGATGTGATGTGCAATTGTTGCACAGAATATGAATGAAAGATGCAAAATTTTTAATTTATTAGTAACATCAGTCAATACAGTTTATAACCTCAGATATAATTTTTTAAAAATCCAACATACTTGAGACAAAATGTGAACCACAAATCCATTTTTCAGTGCCTGGATTCCAGTTTTTCCTGCAGATTGCAGTGATTCATTTGCCTCTTTTCTTTAGTTTTCTTGTTGAATCTGTTTCAGCTCTTTCTCATTTTAGATGTGTTGTTGCTGTTCTGGGGAAAAGTACACTGAGCAGTCAGTCAAAAGTAAATCAAACTGAACTGGTGCTTTTATTTTAAAGGGTCGAGCCAGATGTGGAATCTGTGGTGTTTTTTTTTCTTCGTCTTCTTCGTCCTCCTCTTCTTCCTCCGTTGCTTTATCCTAATGGTGCTGCCCACTATTGGCTCCTCAGCCATGCACCACCTGACTGGTGTGTTTCCATGGTGACGAGGGTTGATAGGTGAAGTGGCCAGCGTGCTGTGGCACATTCAGTAAGTTGACAGAGGTGGACACAGATTTGAGACTGATGGAGACGTTTTTTAAAGCGTTGATCTGCAGTCAGATAAAGACAACGATGGACAACAGGGGGACAAAGATCAGGACGATGTTTAAAAGTGAAGAATATTCCTGAATATTACAGATGTGTTCTGTAATATTGACTGTGAGCGTGTGATGCTGTGTGTGTTTGTATTTGTGAGTTTGTGGCTAACGTGGCGGTGCTCTGGGATGCTGCTGTGCTCGACTAAGAATAGCATCCTTGCTGGTCTTTTTGCCTGCAGTCACTGTCTGAATACCAAGTCAACACAACTGACACACACACGCACACAATCGACTACACACTGCTGGTACCTGTGCTATTTGTAGCCCACCTTTTACTGTACTGTGAGTGGGATCTGTCTGTCTCTCTCTGACTGCAACACATGAGAAACAGACTTTTACAGACCAACAAATAACGAGACAAACTGACTTCATTTCTCCGGGTCGGGGGCGGTGGTTTAGGTGTGGAAATGTCCCAGAGTAATCTGGATATTTTGAATTCTGAGGAAACTACAGATGTTTTTCTGTGTGTGTGAACCTCCTCTTATGAATGGCCCATGTTTTCTCATCCATCAACCTCATAAAGTAAATAAAAATCTACTAATAAGCAGCACAAGTACATTAGTGTCCTGTGAAGTTACATAATAATAACACAGTTAAGAAATTTAATGCATTCACAGCCATTTAACATGATCATAAGTCAGGAAAATTGAACTGAATACACACTTTACTGTTTGGAATTAGTCGAGAGAGACCTGCAACCAATCAGAGCAACAAAACCTGTGACACACGTTGAGCCGTCCGCTAATAGTCGACGAAACCGTACGTCGGTGCCAAGAGTCGACCGCGTTTTCATTTATTTGTTTAGTTGCGCAAAAAAAGAACACCTCAAATTCCATTCGGGTGCTGCTCCTCGCCGTTTGGGCGACGTCACCGACCTTTTTTTGTTTGATGCGCTGCTGCTAACTGTCCTGTAGCTGCCATTAGCAAGTTAGCTCAGTTAGCAGTCCTGTGGGATACAACCTCTGTGATCAATGGAGGCCGGTTGGACAGGGAATACAGCACCAGAGATGGGCAGTGACAACCGGTTCTAAAGTGGAACCGTGTGCATGATGTCAGAGCAGGTCAGGATCAAATCGGAAACAAATCGAACCTGCACACACACACCCCGGCGATCGCTGGTGATCGATCCTGCGCAGGCCTGGCTTCATCTCGAACGCACCTATTGTACCTGCAGCACATGTGAACCCTGCAGCGCCCCACAAACATTAAACAAACCTGTCAGATGGTGAAAACTCCCAACAACTAATCAGTTAATTGAGAAAGTAATCAATGATGAAAATGATTCAGTTACATTACTTCAGTATTGGGATACTTGGATTACGGGCTGCAACTAACGATTATTTTCATAGTCTATTAATCTGTCAATTATTTTGTTGATCAATGCGTCTATAAAATGTCAGAAAATAGTGAAAAATGTTGATCACTGTGTCCCAAAGCCCCAAAATGACGTCGTCAAATGTCTTGTTTTGTCCACAACTCAAAAAACTGTCACAACAGAGCAAAGAAATGCGAAAATATTCACATTTAAGAAGCTGGAATTCCTTTTATTTCCTCAAAAATAACTCACAATAATTAATCGATTATCAAAAGGTGCAGGTAGTTATTAACTATACGGGAAAACATTTTTAAAGTTACCCTCCCGACCCTGTTAATAACACAAAGAAAATGTTTGTT
The DNA here is from genome assembly GCA_027495735.1 of Lutjanus campechanus. Taxonomy (NCBI): domain Eukaryota; kingdom Metazoa; phylum Chordata; class Actinopteri; order Lutjaniformes; family Lutjanidae; genus Lutjanus; species Lutjanus campechanus. The sequence continues at coordinate 39,485 of JAJHUR010082383.1, forward strand.
GCATAGTTTGAACAGTAGTGCAGCTGAGTGCGTCCACGTTCAGTCCCGGGACACGGGTTTGTGTCCTCAGTGAAGACGAGGTGAAGCGGATGATTCAAACTCAGGAACGTCGTCGTAAGTGATGCTGAGTCTCAATCCGGCTGCAAGTAACAGCAGCTCTCATGTTTGTGTCTGCGCGGTCCAGACGGACGAGCTGATCCTTGTGACTGGACGTAGTGATGCTGAGTGCAGGACGAGGCAGGTCTCAAAGCTCCCCGAGTCCGTCTGTCTGTGTGTCTGTGTGTCTGTCTGTCTGTCTGTGTGTCTGTGTGTCTGTCTGACTGTCTC
>JAJHUR010082384.1:0-20622 GCA_027495735.1 Lutjanus campechanus
GCTGGGGGAATGTCAGTGAATGAAACCTATTTAATGCAGCAGACACACACCATGATTGTGTATGTGTGTGCGTGTGTGTGTGTGTGTGGGTGGGTAGTTGTTTCACAGATGGCTCGTGCCGGACACACACACACCCCAAAGCTCGTCTCTGTCAAGTGTGTCAAACAGGTTTAATTGCTGCTGCCGCTCTGTGTGCATGCGTGCGTGCGTGCGTGCGTCTCTCTCTCTCTCTCTCTCTGTGTGTGTGTGTGTGTGTGTGTGTGTGTGCGGCTGGGCAGATGGATCCCTAACAATGACACAGGAACTGACTCTGCCCCTCGTCATACAAAAGAGAAAGAGAGAGGAAGAAGGAGGGGCAGACGGAGGGAGGAGGAGGAGGGATGATGGGAGCAGCAGTATTAATCTGCGCTGTCCCCGGCCATCAGCACACTGCTCCCCATTTAACCTTCCCAACAATAGAGCCGAGTGGCATCAAGTGGCCTATTTGCATAGCGTATGCATAATCACATATGAAGCGTAGTCACATATGAATCAACCCCTCCCACGGCTCCAAATAAAACTTCCAATTATGTTTCCATCCATGTGTTTTAGGTGCATTTTGGATCTGTGCGTAAAAAAAAAAAAAAGAAAAGAAACTGAACTGAATGCCAGAAATAAGCAGAAAATGCCAAAATGTCAAATAAACATTTCTAAGCTTGGCTGCTGCAGAGCTGTTGGCAAAGTGAGAAAGCAGAAGTGCAATAATGGCTGGCTGAAAACATTTGGAATAACTGCTGATGTGGTGGAACCTGTTTTCTGTTTTGCAGCTTTTTTGGTGGTGCTGTCACCGGTACGTGCCTCCACTCTGCCAAAAACAGCAAAAATACGAAATGTAAATGGCAGGCGTGCCTGACAATGTCACAAAGTTCATTTATTAAAGTAACATAAATGCCATGTTGTTATGTGGGCAGCTGCAGTGGAATGTAGTGATGGACCAGAGTTACTGGCTTCATTTAATGATGTAATGATGAAAATATTTGAAAAACTGGCTGAGAGAAACTAACAGTCACTAGTGTTGTACTTTGCCAAATTAAAAAACTCATTACTCATTGGTGATCAGTTGATCTGCTGATGAGTCTGATGTTGAATTTAAAAAGCACATCTATTCAGCTATTTTACATTAAACTTTGAAGAACTGCTGCTTTACTTTTTGTGGAATTTCTGCTCTATTAGACTAAGTGAGACTTAAGGGACTTTATACATTGATTTGACTACAGTTACTAGTTCTTTGCACATATGCACATGAATTACACTGCAATTTTATCTCATGCAATCGTTTGTGTGATCAGCACCAGAACCGATCAGCGCAATTTTACACCTACCAACAGCTCTAAAGTTCAATATTTATTTTGTGGTATCATATTTGCATAATTCATACAAAAATAAAAATGTGAAAACAGTCTGTGCAGCTTATCATCACAGTGAGGTTGCCAGGTTTGATACCACTGAGCCTGTACAGACACCAAAACCAGTATGTGCTAACCAACCTTTTCTGGCAACCTGAGATGCTGCACAGAAATACTGGGCAGATGGATACACGGTAGTTCAGTGCACTTCCAGTCTTTATGCTAGGCTAAGCTAAGCTAAGCTAACCACGTCTAAATCTAAATTACCTAAAAAGAGATCTTTGATATCAGTGGGACAAATCTTGTTAAATAAAGTCTATAAATAACTAAATAACTAAGTAACTAAATAAATAAAATAAAAATGTCCTGAGTCCAGCTCTGCACATAAAACACAGACATGATATCCATATTCTCATCTCAACTTCAAACATAAGCATATTTCACAAAGTGTTGAATGATGCCTTTAAACTACCCAGCAGGATAATAACGTAGTCAGACGTGTCACCAGCTGGACCAGAAACAACATTACAGATAATTGGTTACAGGTTCACACATCTATAATTTAGCACTCAGGAAGGGACTATTGTTCAGTGGGAGTACGTCTACTTTGCATACTTTAATACATTTTACTGATAATCCTTCTGTACTTTTAGAAAAAAAAACATTGAATGTAGATCTCTGTGTATTTTACATTCTGGGTTTGCTCATTTTACTTCTAAATACTTCTTCCTGTGTGTGCAACAGAGAATTGGAGAAAATAATCTGCATGTGTGTGAGAGAGAGAGAAGCCACAGGTGAGCTCCTGGGAATCAGGTGTTGAGTTTGCCATTTCTGTCGCCATAGAGATGGAAACGTCCAGTGAGGCGCTAACAATGTCTCTTTTAAAGGGCTTTTAGCACAGACAAAGGCACTGTCTGGAGGCTCATATCATATGCCACCTACTGAGTTAAACGCAGCAAGGAAGCACAAATCCATGCACGCAGGATTCTTGAATCACAAGGGCACGTCAAACCTGAAGTAGCACAGTGTTAACCTCTTCAACTTTGATTTTAAATTAAAACATCACCTTAAATAAATATTTGTTTAGTAAATACTTGCTTCTTCCAATGCTTCATTCTGACTATATGAAGCATATGTTGAGGGATATATTAAAGGGACAGTTTGGATTATCTGAAGTGGGGTTGTATGTGTCCATAGTCAGTATATTAGTAGATGATGAGTGACAGGCTCCCAGTTAAGGCTGCACGATTTGGTAAAAAACAAAATCATATTGCAACTATTCTGTCAGATATTGTAATTGTGATATGATACACGATTAGGGGCAAATGATCATCTTTGAATGACAATTTAAATTTTCACTAAAAAGGAGGACAATTAGAATGATGTGACAGTAGTTGGAGTCTGTACTGAACACAAGTTCTCTTCGATCTCTGCAGCACTGGAGGACTTCAGTATAATGCTGCAATATACAGTGCTGCTGTGGACAAGGTCAGCAACAAAACACATTTTAGCCACCTGAAAATTCAAAATCACTTTAAGTGTATCCCATATTTAGAATATTTTCACCAACAGGATTGGGTAGTAAGGAGTAGTAATCAAATTACAAAAAATAAGTAACTATAATCAAATCAGATTATCTTAGAAAAATGTCTAATTTTATTATAGTTACATTGTCAAGGATCATGTGATTACATTTTTAATTATATGTCTAAAACAAAGTTTTAGAGATATAAGTTTTGTCTGACATACAGGGGGCTTCTTAGAAAAACTGTTCCACATAAATGAACTATGCAAAAATACATATTATTTGCACTGAGACTTTTTTGAGAGAAAAAAAAGAATATTTGTGGAAAGTTTTTTTGGTATAAGGTGCAATATTTTCAATATTTGACTTTTAAGAAATCTAAAAGGAATCCAATTCAGATTAGATTACATTTTTGTAATCCTATGGATTATTTTACTAATTACAAAAACTGAGACGTAATTTGTGTTCAGGAACAGAATGCATTTTAAAGTAATCTGACACAAAATTAACCGCAAAAGACGCCATTTACGCCATGTTTTTAGCCAAAATGTCAACTGTAGCATGTAGCCAGTAGGATGTAAACATTCCGTCAATCTCACGAGACTTCGTATATATCTTAATGTTTCTCGTAAAACTCCAGGATTGTTTTGTGAACTGAAGACCTTCACCCATTCTGCTTATTCTGGCAAAGTGGAATATCGCTTTAAGGGGGTGTTTTACGTAAATACTCCAAGCCGGGGACTAATTCTTCCGACACCACATGAATGCAGCATTACATAACAACCGTTTCCCGCTGGAAAAGCATGTCTTTTTAAGTTCAAGTTAGTTCAAGCGGTGTACAAGTACCTCATACAACCCCACTTCAAAAAAATCTGAGCAATCGCTTTAACACCCAGGACATGTCATCAAACAGAGCACCAGCCTAACATCACTGATAAATTTAGTAGTCTTTCCAAGAATTTAAAATAAGCTTGTTTGAGGTTAAACAATGTTTGGCCATGAAGCATATGAAGTCATGGACCCACCTGTTTGTCTATCAGGGTTTAGTCTGTCCTATTTCAGTCTGACAGATTACATTTAAACTGTAAAAAGAGGGCAGAGTTTCAGATAAAATGCATGTCCAAATATGTCGCTCCTTAAGAACAAGCAGTTCAGTAAACTACATGTAATCTGTGAGTTTCTATGTGCAGTCTGAGGTTTGTGCCTGTTTTAAGTTGTGCATTATCTTTCTCTGTGCAGCATGTTCGAGGTCACACACCACCTGTGCCCCGAGCAACGGCTCCCAAAAGCCACATCAGAACATGGTGTCATTTTCTATGACCGCAGCATGCAATCATTTAACTCCACAGCTCTTTTATTAGCAACTATTGTACTTTGTGAAGTGAGATAGAAAACCAGACGCCACGAGGAGGGCGACACATGCTGACATGGCTGAATGGAGCTATCGTGACCCTCCAACACCTGTGAACCACCAGCTTATCTCCATTATTTTGTGTGTGAGACAGAGAATTACACACAGAGAGACAGAAGAACATAATACACTCTACTGTACGGCCAAAAATATAGTAGTATAGTCATACAGTGTGTAACAGCCAGTGTATAATGGTCTTGGTATGGACTAGTTCCAAAGTAGGGAAATCTTAATGCTACAGTAGAAAATTATTATATATTTTAGACAACAGTATAACTTCTTCCAACTTCAGTCAACAGTTTCTGTTTGAATGCTGACTGTGAGGCAGACCTGATCACACTATGATGCAAACACCAGCAGTGTGACAAGGCACTGAGTGTCTATTCTGTGCTGAGAGCTGTGTTTGGCTTTTTTTTTCTTTCTTGTTGCAGAGAGTTGAAAGATAAAACTGCCACTTTTTACCCAAACTGTGTCCTGCTCATAGGAAAGTTCATCTCGGGACTGAGCTTCGACCAGCTTCAGCTCCTGAACCACATATCGGTACTTGCCCAGATGTTTGCTCGTCATCAAATCATCATCATGACCAGACTACCTGAAAAATCAGATACTTGCAACCCATAAATTAGCGTTTACTTCCACAGATATTCCGCATCATTGAAACCAAACATCTTATCTGGAAAAAAAAAAGTACATTTCAAACTGAGCTGAATTATCCTGACTTTTAGTTCCTAGTACATATACTAGGAACTAAAAGTCAGGATAGCTCAGCCCCTGCTGCTTCCATGTTGACCATTCTTTATTAAGTAATGTCTTTCTTGCAAGTCCCCCAACTGTATTCAAGGCCAACATAACATCACTGCTGTGTCGCTTAAAGCAAAAACATGAAAAATGCTTACTGTCAACTTTGTAAACACACGTTTGGAGCCATATTTATAAGCCATGTTTCCATATAATTGTAAAGAGAATCTGAAGCAAACTTTTGAAAGAAAAAAAGTGCAGTTTTGTCAGTATGGTCTATGTTAATAAATGGAGAAGAAGTAGAGGTCACGCACTGGAAACAAAACCTGTTGTTTGCCAACCTCAAAGAAGAAGAAGAAGAAGAAGAAGAAGAAACAAAACCACATTGGTCATCTACAAGAAAAAAAATGGAGCGATGTCTTCAGGAAATTTTGTCAATTGGACAAGTTGTAATTATTCTGTCATGGGACAGTCAAAGTTTACAGCAAAAAGCTGCTGCCTCTTCTTCTTCTCTTTGAATGGAAACAGACGATTAGTCTTGTGAGTTAAATGTTCGCTATGTCACAACTTATTTGTGTTCAGCTCCCACTGAGCGCATTAAGTCTTTATTAAGAAAACACCTCAAGCACGTTTACAAACTTTTTTCAAAACTTAATTGACTTTGTTTTTTTTTTAAATTTTCTGTTTACATCAACCTTTTGTGATGCAATAATTCACATGAAAATACGTTGACTGAATCCAGTCAACTGTCCTCTGCTGGTCTTTGTTTTAAGGGAACAGCCTTGTGATTTTAAATAAATTGAGTTTTTCTCCCACTGCTTGCGTCAATAAATGGACATATGTGCAGTTTTCAGTCTTGTCTGTTACAGGTTTGATTGGTCCCCTGAGTGTGAACATATCTGTGTGACTTTGTGTGTGTGTGTGTGCTGTAATAAAGCAGTGATTCAGAAAGAGACAATAGTGTTGTATATCTCCCTGACGTGTTCCCCAGTGTCAGGGAGTCACTACTGTACAATCTATCAGCCACTAAGCATATGCTTAAACCTCCTGCTTTTTCTCTCTTTTACAAGAAAATCCTGCAGATTGAGCTTTTGCTGTCATGGGAGAAACAGACTGAGGGAGGGATGGATGGAAGGAAGGAGGGGGAGGAGAGATCCTAATCTGCCCGGCTGCAGTGCTAGACCGAAGCAAACGATGCAGGAGAGCCAGAAGGAGGGAGACGAAGAGGGTTCCAACTGTCCTGAGGAAGTTCTGGTCGGGACATGTTTGTCTCATGGATTTAGAAACAACGGTCCATAAATATATGAGTGCGTGGGGGGGCGGGATGTTTGACTGTACAGTGATGATGAGGCTGCGGTTTGCTCACCGCCTGCTCTATTTCTGTGCTTATTATCCATGGCCCTCAGCGCTTTTCATATTTCGTCTGCCGCTGTAATAACTAGAGTGGAAAGTACAATTTAACTGTAGACACGAATAGGCTGCTAAACATAGACATCGGTAGAGTGGGGTCTGGAAGAACACACACACACACACACACACACACACAAAGAAGGGTTGCATAATATGGCGCGGCACTTTTGTATATATTATGCATAAGCGTTTTTGGAGGGTGCAGGGATATACACAGTGTGTCATCCGCCCACATCTCTGCCACAATTATTAAAATGCACGATGTGACTGCGCAGTCACCTCTCTGTTCTCTTGTTTTCCCAACATTAGATTGTTGCCCGTTAATATGGAAACATTCACAATGCAGGCCAGAAGAACTGGGGAGAGAGGGTCGCGCTCAGGAGCAACATCATTTAACAAGCTTTTACTCGATCATGTCTGGCAGCAAGTTACACGAAGCGGTTTCAGCCATCCGACCGTCATCAGAGTGCGCAGATACAAGCATACAATCGCTGCTTAAAGGGACAGTTTTGGAGATATCGGCCATTCTCTCTAATATAATGGGATTAAATGACACTAGTTATGTGGTGCTCAATGCACCAAAAATGTAGGAACTATTTTCTTTCTAATACCAGTAGATTCTAATGCAGAAAGAAAGTAGTTCCTACAGGAATATGCTCATAAGGTCTGCGGAAATTGCTCAAAAATAAAAAACCTTTAAAGGGTTAACTACTGTAGGTGGGATCAACCTGGGGGCAGGTGAAATATCAGAGTCCTTGATCGGCTCTGAGCTGCAGTATGATTGGACTAAGCCCTCTTGCATGGATAGTGGGAGTCTTTCCCTGTCTAAACAAATCTACGTTCAATAACAACCGAAGTTATGTTCACCTTTGGTCATTTGAACACATACTTATATATCTCTAAAGCTCTGAATAGGCTTCTATGATGCACTGTGATTACAGATTCAAACTGTCTGAAATACAAGATTATCTTTGTGCAGCTACTATGACAGTCTCACCAATAAACACAAATGTCCACTGGTTGAATTAAGTTTACAAAAGCCATCAATAATAGCCATTGACACAACGGAATGAGCTGTCATAACTAGAGATGTTCCCAAACATTTTTTTCCCATCCTGATACCTAAACTTTGCGTATTGGCAGATACTGAGGGACTGATCAGTGCACTAGGCAACAGTTCCATCCAGTCCAGATCACAATCACAAAAGAAAGACAAATCAAAAAGTCTGCTTCATCAGTCATGCTTTAACACCAGTCAGATTCCTGACTCCAGAGACCCTCTGCTGATCATGAGCTGGCTACAAAAACGTGGACTTTCCAATGCAATCCGAAACAGATTACAGGCGTTTCTCTCGTCCACTGACCACTGATTCATAAAGTTTGACATTTGAGATGCTGCTGGGAAGTAGCACAGTCCCGTGGTATTAGATTGGTGCACAGATTTGTGCAGTTGCTAATAACCATTGCCACATCAGTATCAGAAGTATTTTCCAATACTGGTATCGGAGCAACCTTTGTTGTAACGCATTTAAACATTTCAGATTATTAAAATACATTTTACCCAAAGGGCTAGTGTAAACAGAACTGCAAACCTACAATAATGAAATGGCATAATGAAAGTGCATGGTGGTAAACTTTATTCCAACGTGTGTGTGTGTGTGTGTGTGTGTGTGTGTGTGTGTGTGTGCTTTTGCATTGCTACCTTTGCAACAACCACTTTCTGTGTGGAAAAATTAGGAATGGATTTGTGTCAGAAGGACCAGGGAATATCTCCTGTCAACAAGGGTCCTCACAGGTATAGAATTGTATGAATGTGTGTGTGTGTGGGGAGCATGCAATCATGGAGTCAGTGGGATGGAGCCACTGCAGTGAGCCATGCAGAGAGGCCATATTTTCTGTTACATATGGCCTCTGAAACACAGAGGACACCACAAACCCCCCATACTGCTGCTGGAATGTGAAGGATACTAATGTTCAGTCCTGTGTGCTGACTACAGGTACGTCCACACCAAGAACAGCATTTATTCATTTATTATAGTAATTACAAGCATTATATGTATTATAATTATTTAGTTTTAAAATTTTTGAAAATAAGAATTGTCTCAAATCCAGAATTCAGTAAGGCCCGGCCTTTAAATGCTGCTCCTTGGCATTGTCATCAGAAGACATGACATCAGTGTTCATACTTACGCTGATGATACTCAACTCTACATCGCTGTGTCTCCTGATGACACACACCCCACTGATGACCTCCGCAAATGAGTTATAGAGATCTATGCTTTAAGATCCTTTCTTTGGTCTACAAATCCATGAATGGTCTTGCTCCCGACTACCTGTCTGACTTGGTTTTAGGATATGCACCCACTAGATCCCTCAGATTGTAGTTGGTAGTTGTCTCTCGGTTGTTCCTAGGATCCAGTCAAAAACCCACGGTGGGGCCGCCTTTAGCCACTACAGCCACAGACTGAAAAGACAACTAGTGTGGTCGATTTTTATCTCCTAATCTTATGTTTCATTTTATTCATTTAAATATTTCATTTCTTAAAATATTTTTTATTTAAACTCATGCTCTTTTTTTATGTTCAGCACTTGGAGTTGCATGTACAGCCTATGCTATTTAAAAGGTACAAGTTCGGCCTTTTACATGTTTGTATGCTCTGAACTGTACCGTTCAACATTTAGAATTAATTTCCACAGAAAATAACAATGATTGACTTTCTTGACTTTTTGTGACCTGCCTTCATCAGCACACTACACAACATCAATTCATGTATTTGGAATATTGTGAAGAAAAACACTTCCTCCTCACGATGGTAAATATAATTTCTTATTAACATTATGTGGCTATAACTAAATAACCTTTTAATGATCACAACAAAATGCTTAACCATATCATTCCATCTCACGACCTCATCATGAGCACAGTGATTCACTGTTTTTGCGAGAACCTGATTTCAGAAACATTTATGCAGCTCCCAAGTGAGAACAAAGGCTCACAGCCAACTTACACATCCAGAACAGAGAAGTTGGGAAGACCCCCGCTAAGTGCCTTTCTTCTGAGTGAATGAACATCTCCAGGGGTAAAACCAAGCTTAAACATCATGTACCAGACACTGTGCTGCATCAGAGGAGCAGGTCTGATCAGGCCTTTTGATGCATCGCTGCCTCCGCAGGATCCTGCACATTGGATTTATATCGGCTGCTTTGGTCTTAGTGAGCTGTGTGCCGGCCGCGAGTCATGTGCGCCCCAACTCAAGCACACCGATTAGCTCCGCTGTCTCAAACTTTCCAGCTCAGTTAATCCAATGAGAAGCTCTCCTCTCTCCCCAGCCCTCCTGATCCATCCTCCGTCCGATGACCGGACTCATTACTATTCACAGTGGATTCACTTCCTTTCCTGGCATTGACTTATTCCCACTTGCACAATCAAACTGGTAAAAAAAAAAACTGCTCCACCTGTGCAAACTCCGTCTGTCTCAGACTGCAGGCAGACAGGCAGAAGTAAAGTCTCAAAGCAACTAAAAGGACTTATATTAATTATTGAGAACTGCCTGCTGAGCAGCTTGAGTCTGTGTCTGCTGTCGACTGTAAAGCAGCTGATTTAATTGTTGCTATACATGAACATACAGTACAGCCATAATTCTTATGAATGTAAGCTTTAATGAATAAATAATGGCTGACATCAGATCAGGAGCCTTCAGACCTGAGACATTCCTGTGATGTAGGACTGCTGGCTCATCGAGTCACTGGGATTTGGATGGGAAAACTAAGGAACTCTGAGGCTATAGTTCTGCTATGCATGATTATTTGTTCAACTGGGAGAGTCACCTGGCAAATAATTACAGGAGCAACAGTCTGGTTGTGCTGGATCAGGTATCAGCGAGCATGCAAGTCTATCCACTGATCTGATTTCATGTAATTTATTACGTCAGCAGTTCAGGTGTCTGAATCGGCATCAGGAAGGAAAAATTGTATCAGAACATCTCAGAACATAAGTAATAGGGTCAGGTGAAGGCACGATTTTAAAGCTACTGCAAGAAACTTTCATATTTTGTTGATTTTGGAGCCCGAGTGGACAAAAAGCAGCAGTGTTTCCACCATAATGTCTACAAAATGTCACATCAAAAATAAAATTATCTAGATAAAAATCTCCTCCTGCTTCACTTTAAGTGGCTAACATACTGCTCACTTTAACTTTGTCTGGAACAAAAATTGAGACTGTTTCACCAGTTAAAATCTCCTTATAGTAATTTTAAATTATAAAAGTAAATTTTCTCATGGATGACGAGAGATTATTTTGCTCAGCCAGCTCGGTCTCATTCCCAACTCATCACATATGCCGCCCGTTCACTGCTGTTGTCGACGTATAGTATGACAAAGTCCTCATATGGAGGAGGTGGGGTGGATGGATGACTCAAACAAACGCAGAACTTTCACCCAGAAGGCCTGGTGTCGTTATCGAAAGTTGCTAGGCACATAACGTTATGTGCGTCACGTGACTTTCGTCATGTGACTTTTATTTTGCGAGCCACTTCAGTGACGTCATATGGCAATGTTACGTAACGTAGTTACTGTAACCCCAAACATGGTCTTACCCTAAACATAAAGTTTTGTTGCTGAAACCTAACGTGTTAAAAAGGCCGCTAAAGGGTACCTTGTGCTTCACCATGAGATGCTGAGGGGTGCTGACAAATCCTCAGTACGTGATGAGTTGAGATGAGAACAGGTTGGCTTCCTACAACGGTACTCCTGCTGCTTCTCCAAACTGTGCCGACTGCCATTTACTGTAGGTAATACACTGACGATATGTCTGATCTGAATTATCCCTTTAAAATAGAGTAACAAAATTATATTTATACCTATCCAGGGACCTTGAACAGAGGCTTTGGAATAATCGAGAGGGATCCTGACTGAGAGTAAGAGGACCAGGTAAAGAAGAGAATGTAAATGACCCAAGCCATTTCAGCACGGGGCCAATGATGTGTGATTATTAGCTCAATTTAAATTCAGAAAATTATTTTTATACTGTACGTACCCAGGGATTTTGGACAGAAGCTGTGGAATAACCGCATGGGAAATAATTATATATAGCGACAGGATCGGGTGAAGGAGAGATTGAAAATGCCAAATTTAACTGCACCGGGAGAAATAAAGTGAGCAGGAGAGGAGGAAAATGTCACTCTCTTGTCACCCTCTCGTATGCATTTTTTTTTTTTTTTTTGGGTGGTAAAAGATATGTTTAGCACTGTTGTGGTGAAATGGGTTTTTGCTGTTGTGGTCAAAAATAGGGATGATACCTTCATCCCTCTCAACCTGCTCCATCTCTGTTTTTGGGTGCAGTGGACAGTCAGAGAGCCAAACAGGGAGCGAGCAGGCAGAGAGGGGGAGGGCACGAGATAGATGACACACTCACACACATTAATACACACTTTCCAACTGAACCAAACCCAAATCTGTACACCCCTCCTCCACCACCACCTCCTCCTTCTCCTCCTCCTCCTCCTCTTCTTCTCTCTTTTTCAGATTGCAATATCATGCTGGCACACAAGGCTGAAACTCTCCATGAGCATCTGCGTCTTTTTTTCCCCCTTTTTCTCAGTTTATGTCGGTCTGTGTTCATCTGTCGATCTGGCTCTTTGTTGATCAGGCAGGCAGACAGACAGACAGACAGGCAGGCAGACAGGCAGGCAGGCAGACAGGCAGACAGACAGACAGACAGACAGACAGAGCAGAAAGCGAAACATCTCTTTCTGTCTTTCTCTCTGGGCAGGCAGACAGAGCCGAGCAGACAAGAGCTGACTCGGTAACGGGTGATGTCATCCTGCAATGTGAGCGTCCCCCTGGTCCTGATCCCATGATGCAACACTCTGGTGACACTGTGAAACAGGTTGCTTCTGCTGCAGGCTGCATCCAAAACTGCTGAGCTGCCTCTCTTTCTCCTTTTTCCTCTATTTTTCGCTCTTATTCTCGTGCTTTTTGATGCCTCCTCTATTCTTGCTCTGCATCTCGTCTCCATTTCTGTGCCCTAAATAAAGTATTCCCTTATTACTTCCTCTTCTATCTCTTTTCCTCTGCCCTACATTTCCATTGTTTCACTTGATCAGATCCCCCCCAGCACCATCCTCCCTCCTCCTCCTCCTCGTCTCCCCCTTTTCTCTTTTCTATATTTGCTCTCTACCCACACAGACCTCCCCCCAATCCCTCTCCCTCTCCTCTCCTCTCCCTCCTCTCCTCGCTCTCCACTGGTTGTCAAGGCAGCAGGGCACCATGGCTCAGCATTATTCATGCAGTAGCACAGTCAGGCAGCCGCTCAGACAGACAGAGAGACAGACAGGCTGTCGGATGGGCAGGGAGCCAAGCAGGCAGGCTGCAAGGCCGTCAACTGGTCGAGCAGAGTCAGGCAGACCTGCTCTGGAAAAACATTTAACTCTTTCCTCTCTCCAGCTAAAAGGATAATTACAGTTTTTTATGATGACTTGGATCTGATTTTCTTAGTTTTGTCATCCACTGAACTCACCAAGTCATTTGTAACTGGCAGTGTTGGGCAAGTTACTTTCAAAATATAATATATTACATACAGTGGTGGAAAAAGTATTTTATTAGATATTTTACTTGAGTAAAAGTACCAATACTACAGTGTAAAAAATACTCTGTTACAAGTCCTGTACTTAAAATTTTACTTGAGTAAAAGTACCTAAGTATTAGCATCAACGTGTACTATCAAAAGTGAAAGTACTTATTATGCAGCATGGTCCATTTCCAAATGTTTATGATATTATTAGATTATAATTAGTGACATGTTAATGTGTTCATCACTTTAGTGTTGCAGCTGGTAAAGGTGGGTCCAGCTTTATCCACAATATATCATATTACTAATCTGAATCCAGATTAGTGCAAGTATAAAGTAGAATAAAATGGAAATACTCAAATAAAGTACCTCAAAAGTGTACTTAAGTACAGCACCTGGGTAAGCGTACTGTACCCATGAATGATTACATATTACTAGTAACTTTAATTTGAAAATAATAAGTTACTTTACAATATTACTGTCTGTCTTTTAGCCTAGCAGTTGTTAATGACTTGCAGCAGCTACCAATTGGTTCAGAGTCAACCTTCGCTACAAAACAGAACAGTCAATAAAATAGACATAAAACATTACATTTCAGGAAGTTTTAGGAAGGTTTCCATTCATTTCACCACAGATCACTTTATAGACAATCAATGTTGCTATTTTGTTGTTGCAGTCTATAAAAGTTGATTTTTATCATGTTCAGAGATGAATCGAAACCAACAGATGAAGAGAAAACAGAGAAAAAGATATTTTAAAAATATGAAACACTATAGTGTGCTTATTACAAAATGGTTGACAGTAATGTGACAGAATATGATTTGTGGTAAAATGAGTAAAAGTGCAAAAAACACTAGAATTTTTTTTAATGCTACAAGAATAAAAGCCTGATAAAAGCCTAACAAATGCAAATAAATGCACACTTCAGAAGAACTGTGTGGTTCACTCTGTGTGTGTGTGTGTGCGTGTCTACTTCCCATTCAATCCTTTGAGGCCCTGTTTTATCAACAGTGAGCGAACAATGATCAAGCTCTCAGCACTGAGGCAGAGCAGCCCTGGACGAGATTACAGCAGAGAACAAACACTCCTTATCTGATTTCTAATACAGTACATCAGTCGGGAGGACGACCTCCCATCATCCCCTGCTCCACCCAGACCTCTCCTCTGACTCCCTCTCATTCTGCCTCTGCCTCTCTCCGTTATCTGTGGAGGGGAACAAAACGAGACAAAGCAACCGTGCAGCTACTAAACACCAACCACAAAGCTTCTTCTGTATAGTGATGGAATAATAAGCCATGTGATAAAAAGGACACATCTCTCACATATTTACTACATAAATAATAATGGTGGTGGAAGGCTCCTCTCTCTTCGTTGTAGGACAGAGAGATACAGAAGATCTTTCATACCAACTGCCATCAGACTCTATAATTCTTATACAAATAGATGAGACTACAGACAAATGAATTTCCCCTTGGGGATCAATTAAGTATTTCGTATTCGTATTCGTACATATTTATATGTGGCCGTTTTACCAGCCTGTCATGAAGAGGCACAAAGCTCAGGCACAAAGAGGTGAAGCTCTCCATTTACCAGTTCAGCTGGAAGAATGATATCACGGATACAAGCTGCCAAAATTAGTTTTCTTTGCAGGGCGTCTGGGCTCAGGAAGAGATGGGACAAATTTATTGTTTTGCACATGCAAGTCTCAAGTCATGGCAATAAAGTCAAGACCAACATGTCCCAGTGTCTCGTATACTGTAGGTGCACAGCCATGTATCAAGCCTTACACACTTCCAATAACAGCTGAACACAGAAGCTGGCCCTGAAACTACAAAAAAAATCTACTGGATAAAACACAATGAATTGATCACAAATCTGACAAAACAGTGTCAGTTAAACTACCACTGGAACTGTGCAAATGGGAGTTGCTATAGCAACAGAATGTTTAATTTCTGTGGTAGAATAGTGTATCGCCTTCAACAAGTTTAATGACATGTTCAAATTTTAAAGAGCGTGATTGGTAGCAGTGTTGCCAACTTTGCAGACCTCTCAGCAACTTTATTCCAAAGAGTGACTAGTGACAGGTTTATTATTACATTAGTTGTTGTGCAAAAAGTCCCAGGGTCTCTCTGTCTCCCTCTCAATCTCTCGTCCTGTGCTTGTAGGCAGTAGGACGAGGAGGGAGGAAGAGGGAGTTCAGCTGCAGTGAGTTTCCGTGCTTATGTTGACGCTCTCCCTCTGAAACTTTCCCCACATCGGAACTTTTCAAAGAACTTCTCTCAGTCTTTCTCTCTGGATTTCAACGTTATTCATGTGACATAATTATAGCGTCCTGTGGCTGAAAGTTTGGCATGTTGTCATCACTGTTTTGTTGTCTGAACATCCATATCTAATACTAGCCAGCAAGATGATTGCTTTGACACCTAGTGGGCTAGGCAATAGGGTAGGGTGGTGATAACACAGCAACATTGGCATGGACATTGGAACCTCACTCACAGTGCATCCTGGTACATGTAGGCACTGTTGTACAGCTATGCGAGCAGGCGACCTCAGCCTTCTCAGTAATATAGCAGCAATGACGAATTTATTGCTTGATTTGACTACATTTCTCATCAACGCTGACTGCACATCCACCTGAAAAGTGCCAAAGCTCCCCTTTAAAAGTTGATTCACATGAAGTGACTTTTGAGACATTTAGTAAATAGCACATATTTTTGTAGCTGTGGTGCCTGTATATCATCCTCATCGTACTAGCTCGATGGCCCATCTAAACCTCATTTAATTTAGTTCAGACCAGGAGCAGCGGTTAAAGCTGTGCTGCTGCTCAGGCTGTAGATTCCTAAAAACGGATACAGAGAGGAGCTCCTGCAGGCTGGAGGTGTAAAAGCAAAACAGCAGGTCATCTAAATGGACAGTGAGAGAAGCAGCAGCAGCAGCATTTACAGGATGTTTGTGTGTGTGTGTGTGTGTGTGTGTGTGTGTGTGTGTGTGTGTGTATGTGTGTGTGTATGTGTGTGTGTGTGTGTTGGGGTGCTGAGGGAAATCTGTGGCAGGTGTACAAACAGATTCACCCTGAGAGCCAAAAGGGACACACAGAGCTTGTGTTTGTCACACTCACACACTGCCCGCTGTGGGGACAAAGGTGGAGGGTCACCAAGCACGCAGGGCCAGAACAACCACACACACACACTGCACACACAGTTACTGTATTTCTACGACACCCAGCGCTCACACTGAACTAAATGAAACACGTCAGAGGGAGCCAAGCTGGCCGACACCGCCTGACATGAGAGGGATTCCAACACCCCCGGGGCGGAAACGGGGGATTTGCTGTTGGCAGAAAAGAAAAGTGAAGAGGAGGAGAGGAGGACAGGGAGAGAGGAGGACAGGGGGAGAGGAGCATGTGGGGTGTACATGATGGACTTGTGTTGGATGAAAGTATGCAGTTACGCTGCTAGCAGGTCTGGAACTGGAGCTGCTCAGTGATAACCAGAATTAGGGCTGCAACTAACTTATTTTAAATCTATTGATTATTTTCTCGATTAATTGATTAGTTGTTTGGCTTATAAGATGGTGCAAAATGTTGATCAGTGTTTCCACAAGTCTAAGATGATGTCCTCAAATGTCATGTTTCGTCCACAACCCAAAGATATTCAGTTTATTGTCATGGAGGACTAAAGAAACCAGAAAATATTTATAATAAATAGTTGGAATCAGAATTTTGAAAAACTGCTAAATCCGCTTATCAAAATAGTCAGTGAATAATTTAATAATCGAATCATAGTCGATTAATCTTTACCTAGAATGCAGAGAATGCAGCTCTAACCAGAATGCACTGCAGGAATTGATGCAACTTATCACAGCTGTGTCCCATTTCCACATAAACCTACACATTACAGTTTGGTTATAATATGATTTTCATGATGTGTTGTTTTTGCACTTTGCATTCAAAAAAAGAATATAGTTTGTAATTGTTTGAAAAAAGATTTTACACTTGTTGTCTTGTTTTCTGAGACTTAAGATTGAACTTTGTCCCAGACGTAGGCAGCAGTGTATGAGATAGTCCAGCTCACATCCTTTAGGCTAATTTAAATCAGGAGCTGTTATATGTTTCTGTTCATTACAGAAGTTTACTGAGGATCTTCTAACACTGGGTCGGTCTGTTCAGTCAGTGCCAGCAGCACCTTCTCCATTCCATTAAAAGTCACAAGATGTTTACTATGTTTATTTAAGATTTATATTAGGAATACAGAAATGGATTAATATAGAAACAACAACAGTGACTGTCAGAAACTTAAAGTTTGGATCAATTGTTTGGATTGATATCTTGATAAGTAGATGCATATTGCAAACTGCATGAAACATAATTTCCATGCACCTTAACAGTCACACAAAGCAAGTCAAAAATATTTCAGTAATAGTTTTATTACCTTGTTCATTGTGACCGTAAGACATGTCGAGTTGAAATCAGTTGAAATGATCCCACATTAACAGTAGTTTGACATCATCATCCGACATGTCACCAGCACTAAGTTGAGAGTTTTGCATCTTTTGAGTTTCAGGTGTGTTGCAACTTAACTTCCATCTGAGCAGCAAGCCCAAAGCTCTTCTTGTCCGTGTTGGTTTGACAGTTTAGCATCAAGGTTTGTTCTTGACTTTGAAAACAAGTTCAGTCAAGACCCAGTTAACTTGCAATTCTCGCAAATCTTCTCCAAAGCCTTGAGAAAGGCTGGTGAGTAGACTCTGATTTGGGATTATTCAAAACAATCTCTTACCAGTCATTTTAATCTCCTGTGTGTTCATTTATGTGCAACCAGTGTACTTTAAAGTGATCCATGTATCTGTTCTGAGCATCAAACCCTCACTTGTTGAAGGTTTTAAAGGTGCAGCTGTTGTAAACTCTCTGTGTGAGAGCTGATTGCTCGATCAATTAAAAGAATAAATCACAACAAATATATAATGTATGTATCAAATACTCGCTTTTTAAACCTGCAGGCGGTGAGTGTTTGATATTAAAAATGAAGGTTTTTGGTGGAGGCCCAGTATCACATCAGTTTGTGAAACAGTCACAAAAATTAATCCATTCATTTTGTGCATGGATACGAATGTTCAATTTTTTTCCCATGACAATCAGCAGGACCTTCATGGATGAACGTAGTAGCTCAGAGTTCCGTTCCCGTGAGAGACCAAAGGCTCCATGCTCTACATGAAAAGGGAAAACTTCTGTTATGTTTTTGCACTATTTATATTAAGTTGACTTGATTTTACTTGTTATTTGAACCCAAATCCTGATCTTTAGTATTTTTGACGCCTTAACCGAACCAAAATGAAATGTTTCTCAGCAAGCTTTATTTTGAAAGCGTCACTGGATGTTGTTCATTTATTATCGCTAACTTGCAAGCGAATGAGAATAAGAATGAGACGTTGGATAATACATTAGTTCGAAAGTTAAAAAGGAAAAAATGTCTCCATATTTACAAATCTATAGATAACATTTTATATCCGTTTACAAACTGCCTAGAGAAGCAAGTGAGATGACAGAGAGGTTGTGGATTAAAATCTGTAGATCTTTAAACTTGTGAAATGGTGAAATCTGTCCTACATGCAATTATAAACAAATGAATGTATGGCTTCTCTTTCCGACTTTTGACTATTGAAGGCCCTGACCGGTCTGTTGCACCGTCCACAGATGCTGTGTGCTCCTCTGGGTTAGTACAGTACACTGATAATCTGTGAGTCAGCCATGATCTGCAGCCTGCGACCCTGCAAAGAGTTAACTCCAGCATGCCAAACAGAGGGTGAACAGAATGTCTAACTGAGCATCTGAATATCAGTGTGACAGCCAAAGACCGAGATAAAACAGCAGCAAGCCCACATCCCTCCTCCTCCATCACCAGCCGCCCCACTTCGAAAAAAAAAAAAAAAAAAATCCCCAGCTCCTGCTGTGCTGATCGGAAGTGTTGTGTTTTAATGAAACCTTTATCTTGTGTGTTATATTTTAAACGGTCTAACCTTCATCAAATGTCATGAGGACCGTTTGGTGAAGCAGAACAGTTGGACTGTGAATTTTGACAGTACAGCCGAAATGACCTGAAATTACCTTTAGCCTGACATAAAAGGGCCTTTGGTGTCAGACGCAGAACTGAGGCTGCTTGTTCAAGTCAGGAGGGCAGCGATGAACTGTGTGTGTGTGTGTGTGTGTTTGAGCTCTCAGCGAGCTGTGAGCAGAGTGTGACCAGCTTGTGATCCACTAGATATTAGATCAGAGGCGTGGCAGGGTGGAATACGGTCAGAAAGGACTGCTTAGTAATGTGGAAACAGCTGGGAGGCACAATACCTCTCTTTTTCATCTCTTTTACCTCATTTCCCCCTCTGCAGCCAGTGCAACATGACAGCCAGAAAAATAACGTTTTGCAAGAACGTGCACAAATACATGATGTGCAAGTTGTGCAGAATGAAAGAAGCTCAAACAGGCCACAGAAGAAGCAAATCCAATCAAAGTTTTTGCACAAGCTGGCCAAATAGAAGATATAAGGAGGACAGTGGGAAACCTCCTCTTCTATGACTGAACACTTTACATTTCCTTTTCTTCATTTTGCAAGGCGCAGCTGGAGCAGATTTAGCAGAGAGCCCCATCAGAGGAAAATTATAATTAAAAAAACTGCTCACACAGTGGTTTCATGTTCAAACTATTTTGGATTTTTCTGGATCATGCTTTAAAGGCATATACCACATGGTCAGAGGGCTGAAAAACAGCTGATTATTCCTTTAACATGCCTGTATGTAATCTAACCAGTTCTTACTCATGGTACCAAAAATGCCACAACATATTTTTTTGGCATACTTCTGTGTCACTGTGGTCAGGCAGTGGTTGCCATGGGCAACAGTAACTAGTGGTGACAGGGATGCACAGGCCATCAGGGCGGGATGTCAGTCAGTGTTTTAATAAATTCATGAAAAAAGTGTGTACTATAGAATTGCAAAAATGTTGTGTAATTAAATAAACATAAATCAAAAGCTGTATTTTGATGAACGCTTACATATGCACTAAGAATACTGCACATGCCACAGTAAAAGGGGTAATTGTGATTTTGGTGAAGTTTGAGTGCACATCTCTACCTCGTCACCAGTCTGGAAACAGAAACACAAAGGCTAAACATAATCTAGAGACAAAATGATGTCAGAACAAACCAGATTAAAGGGTAATTCCAGATTTTTAAAAATATATTTTAAGGGACTAAATGTTAGATTTTCAAAATAAAAATACAATAATAAGTAAGAACAAAACAAAACAAGAATAAAAATTTCTCTCATTGGTACAGTTTTTGGATACTGCTTGGTAATAAAATTTTTTTTGCCTGATAGATGATTTGACTTCCTCCCTAAGTCCCGCCCCTTTTGTAACCCCAGTCAGTTTTTTGCCTTCCTGTGTCCTATATTGAGATATGCTATGTTTTAGGCTAATCTAGGTGGAAAAGAGGACCATTCCATCAATCTCACGAGACTTCGGCATGTGTGGCCATTAGGATATATACGAAGTCTCGCGAGATCGACGCCATGTTTACATCCTACCGGCTACTGTGCC
>JAJHUR010082385.1:0-16681 GCA_027495735.1 Lutjanus campechanus
GTGATAAGTAGGAGGCTGGAAAGAGCCTAAAGAGAATTGTCAATACATAAGAGCCCTTTGTGAGGGATTGCAGATTACTCACACACCCTCATTTCTTACACACCGTAACTCATGTCACATGTTAATCTCGACATCCATGTATTATTTTGACATTTGGAATTAGTGTATGATTGCCTGCATGTGTACATGTGCATGCCTGTGCAGGTAATATCTTGTGGGGATTACAGGCCCAAGAGTTTGACGTGGTCAGTGGATGTTCGCTGTATGGGTGAGCCAGAGGACTGTCATGGTCAGATTAGTGTCAAAGAAAATACTGTCTCACTTTTAAGAAGACACAGAGTCAGGTGATATATACATTTTTATGAATGGATACTAAATATTCATTTGAAAATACGTGATAGTTTTGACAGGACAGACACTGGAATCGGCTGAGAGCCCCTTGAATGTTAGCGTTGAGCTCAATGGATGAGAAAGATTTCACAGTTATTACAAAATGTGCTGCCTGTTTGTACTTGGAACCGAATAAGCTTAATCAAATGTAATTTTCATGATACAGTAGTCTGGATTCGGTCATTTCTGCTGAGACTAAAGTGGAGACTTTGATATGAAATCATACAAAACCGTGAAATGCTTTTACCGCAAGTTTGAACGGTGCCTGTAATGCAGAATTTCTCAACTTTGGGGTTACGACCAAAAGTGGGTCATGGAACAGTTTCTATTGGGTTGCCAGATTGCCGAGTAAAAAGCACACTGTATTTTCTTAAATTGTGAAAGGGGGACTTTCTTCACATCAAATGTAACGGGCCTTAATTTGAAGCAGGCTTTTGTTTGAGTGTAAAAACCAAGTGTCAAAGTGCCATTGGTCATATTGCAGCACTGAATGACAGATAGAAAGCAGCTCTCAGCACTGTCAATAAAGTGGGAGAGAGTGCAGCTAAGGGCCGAACCTACACCCGCTGCAGAGGACTCACAGCCTCAGCACATGGGGTACACGCGCCACCCAACCGAGCTACCTGGCCACTATGAAGTAGCATTTTCCAGTCTTGCTTTTAGATGTGTTTTTGAGGGAAAAAAAAACAGTCTTGATCACGCCGTAACTACGAAACCAAACATGAAACCAATAAACACTCATGCAAACTTGTACAGCCTGGACTGAATTTAACAGAGCACATCCAGCTCGTGTGTGGCTTTAAAAACAGACATGCTACGGTCTTTAGACCACTGTTAGTAAACATCAGTCATATAAACTCTTATCCTTTGTACTTTTTTTCCAGTATATACAGGTTTTAAATTTTGCATTATTAATGATCTTAAGAGGGTCTTAAAAGTTCTCAAATTTAACTTGTTGCAACTTGCAGAAACCCTGTGGAAGCAAAATACAGCTAGTGTCAAGAAATATAACAGACACGACACTAAAAAAGGTTGTTCTGGAACATAAAACAGCAAACTTCACAGACTACTCACTCCATCATTAGGCACAATAGGAAATGTGGTCCATTACTAGAATAATTTTCCCTGTTAAAGTTACTGCGTTACACTGTTAAAACAAACTTCCTGGAATCATTTCAAATTGAAATGTAATGGCAGTTCATGATGTATTTTTGTAAGTTTGGGTCCCGGGGAGACACCAGATTTCTTGTTTGGTTCCCTTTTGAGCTGAGAACGTTTGAGAACCCGTGGTCAAATATAATAACCTGTTACGTTGTGTGTGCGCAATGAAGAATACACAGTAATTTGTTTGATTATACCCTTTCAATTAGAGACTATTTGAGACAGATTAAACTTCAGTCATGTTAGATTTCATATCACATTAAACATGTCTTAAGAAGTGTTCAGTTTAGATTTGTAAGACTTAAAGATACCCTCATGTCAGTTTCAGGTTTTGTCTGCAGCTCAACATCTGATGTGTTTTTCCTTTGATTTCCCGCTTTTGAGTCTTTTGATTACCAAGACAGGAGCTACGCATGGTTTGAGAGTGAAGTAAATTCTTGTCAAGTCAAACAAACCAAACAAAGCATTTTCTCTCCAGACACACAATCCAAGCCCATTTCCCTCTCTTCCCCTCCTCCTCCCGCTCAAGTTCTCTGCGGAGTTATTTGGCAGTTTTGTTTTGTCCTCCATGTAATTACAGTCATAGCTTTGATATAAAAATCTGGAAATATTCAGAGAGATCTGTTTGTAATAAGATGTTTTTACTTTTATATGTCAGTCTGACTTTGACAGAGACTCTTTTTTTTTATGAAAGGGCCTGCTTGCCCTTCTCGTCTCTCACTGATCCCGACAGAAAGCGGGAAACACACATACTGTATTACATACACAGGCTCATATTAACACAGCCCTGATATTACAATGTACTGTAATTAAGCTGCAATCACAGATGTACTTTTGTTCACATTGTACAGAGTGTATTATAACAATCCCCTTAAAATGCAAATCTCCAAGGAGGTACACTACTTTTGTAATTTAAATATCCATGGAATTAAGATTGTCTTTGTGAAAAAGTGACTAGTACGCTCTACCTTACTGCAACTACTGTCACTAACACTTCGGACAAGACACTTAACTCCCATTTGGTCAGTGTTGGCCAGCTTTCACGTGTGAATGCATAAACAACACTTTTATGAATATTGTGTTTGCAAAGAGAGCAACATTTTGCATCGTTAAGAATTTCTATTACAATCCCAACTGCAAAATAGCTGGGACACTATGTAAAACATAAATAAAGACAATGATTTGCAAATACCTTTGAACTTGTATTCAACTGAATCGAGTGCAAAGACGAGATATTTAATGTTCAAGGAATTTAGGAATTTCATCATTTACAATCTGTAACATCTTTAAAAGATTCAGTCTGGAGAAATCTCTGCGCATCAGAAGCAAGGACGAAAACCAACACTGCATGCTCGTGACTTTTGACCCGTCAGTTGGCACCACTTTAAAAACTGCATTAAAACCCACATAATTGTTTAAAGGGCACTACATGGGCGACATCCAGAAATGCAGATGAGTCAAGCTCATGTGAGATGGACTGATGCAAAGTGGGCAAAGTGATGTTCTGACAGATCTGACCATATCTCAGATTGTTTTTGGAAATCTTGAACGTTGTTGTCCTCCTGACTAAAGAGGAAAAGGAGCCTCAGTGTCCTTTGCATCATGGTTAATTGTCACATCTATGAAGGCACCATTCATGCATACATACAGGTTTTTTTAGCAACATATGCTGAGACATCCCTGCTTATTTCAGTAATACAATGCGTGTGTTAGATCAGTGTGGCTTCCTCTTCTCCTTTGAATCCAGTGACCTCCTCTTTTTGCCTCCTCTCACCTCTTCTCTGTCTTACCAGGTCCTCCTTCAGCTCCTCGAAATGTGATCTCCTCCATCAACGAGACTTCAGTCATCCTGGACTGGAGCTGGCCTGAGGACAGCGGCGGGCGCAGGGACATCACCTTCACCGTCCTCTGCAAACGCTGTCGTGGCGTCCCTGCCAACGGCAGCAACGGCGGGAACCAGCGCTGCGAGCCCTGCCGGAGCAACGTTCGCTTCCTGCCGAGGGCCGCGAACCTCCACAACACCACGGTGACGGTGGCCGATCTGCTGGCCCACACTAACTACACGTTTGAGATTGAGGCGCAGAACGGAGTGTCGTCGCTGGCGCCCAAGATGAGGCAGTATGCCGCCGTCACCATCACCACCAACCAAGCAGGTGAGACATCACAGTAGACACAAAGCTAAAATGATTTCTCAATTAATCGATTGGTTAATTGATAGTCCTTTTTCTAGCAAAACTGCCAGATGTTCAGTTTGGTCCAGCTTGTCCCATGTGAGTGTTCCCTGGTTTACCTGATAATATCGGCTTCTCTCAAGTTCTCAAAAATCTGGAATATCAAGGAAAACAACACCAGAATCCAAATCTGTTGAGACCTAAAGTATTACACAATTTTCTGTAGAGAACAGAAATGTTCTCAAGCTCGACTGACTCTCCAGGAATGTTTTCGAGGTGGAATTTTCATAAAACTTGGAAGATTTAGCTTGGCTCTGATTTTAGTCAGGCCTGAGACTGTGAACCACAATCTTCCAGGAACCATATGTATGGCTGTATGGTAATCATACAGGGGGAAAAAAGTGTATTTTAAATCATACTGTGCACTATACCACAAGTGTGTGAATACAAAAGAGTACTAGCTACCTAACGCACGGAAAATATGCAAGTTCCTCTCTCTAAACTGCACCCCCTTTCTCTCTCTCCCCCCCTCTAAAATATTCTTATCATATAATACTCTAGACTATAGTTTATGTGCTCCAAACATATGCACTCCAACCATCAGGCCGGGACATTTACAAGGCGATCCCAGGCCGCTATTCTCTTGTTTAACGACTAGGATCGAATGTCTTCCTCCTTCGCAAAAAAAAAAATATCTCAACCTTTTAACAGACACTCTTAACGTGAGGATGGGCTCCTAAAATTCCCATCAATCTTTTACACAAATATCCCCTCCACACATCCAGACCTTAGAAGAATAAGAAGTCAAAGGGAAGTGGTGCTTTCAAATTCCAAGAGTAATGTAAATCTAGCTGCAGTAGAAAGTGCCAAACCTCAGAAATCCCTGACTCTAGCTAGGAATGTCTAAAGGTCTCTCTGTAATACATCAATTTATTCCTTTCCCTCTCCCGCCCTCTTCGCTGTCACTTACACAATTTGCCTTTGTATTTTGTCATGTTTTTGTGTTCGCAGTTCAGTGCGCTTTTTTTTTCTGTTTTCCTTTCAATCATGTCTTTGGTCTTCTTTTCCCTTTCTTTCTCTTTTCGTCTGGACACTTTATTCCTACCTGTCACTTTCCAAACCCAGCCCACAGCCTGTCATTCTCCTCTCCTTTATGCGTTTCCCCCATTTCTCTGTGGGACTTTTTACTTCCAGACCTCAGAAGGTGATTTAGCCCTTGGTATGTGGTTTTTGAGCAGAGCGAACAGATGGGAGTTCCTCTCATAAGTTGTCATACAGCAAGGTCAGACTTACACACTCCATCACATCGATGATGATAGGCAGATGGCAAGAGCTGTGCATTTAAACAGAGTAGCCAAAGTACATAGGTATTGCTGATGCAGTAGAACTGATGCTCCAAGCCTTTTGTTTGTTTTGACTCGCATGCAGACATGGCACTACCTTTTACCTTCTTTGATTAACGGGTTACTTTAAAGAGTGCATTGGGTGTTTTTAGGTAGAATCAGTGAGGTTGTATGAGGTACTTTACCGCATTACCTATGCTAGATGGTATTCATCGTGCCCTCTGTGCCGTTTGATGGAAGCACAAAGAAAACCAACGACGCTCAGCGAGTCATTTTCATCAAGGGTATTAATGAACAAGTCAAACTATAATGAAAATATGTCAGTAATTTAAACCCATAAGTACATTTACAGAAAAAAAATCACTTTCTTGCAGTACTTGAACTTTGAAGTGGCCCCCCCCGGTGAGATAACAATACCATCAGAGGCCCCAAGTCAATTTGAGTTTGAGCACTCTGGCTTAGACTGTAGGAGAAAAACTCAGGGCTCAAACATATACGTACACACAAGGATAACTACAGTCAGTCACACATTATGTAAACTCTCTAAAGAAGAAACCTGTCAGCTTGATAAGTATGCAAATGTTGAAGGTTGTGTGTACACACATTAACTATACAGACGGATGTCTCCTGTGTTTGTCTGTGTTGTCACGGCTTGACTGTATTATAAGTGACAACGTCCAGACGTGACCTCTTTCAAGTGACGAGACAGGATGAGAAGTAAATATTGATTTTGTGTGTGTGTGTGTGTGTGTGTGTGTGTGCACGTGTATTTACTCACATACCGCACGTGCACGTGTCTAGGCTGAAGACAAGTCAGGAACCGAGTGATTTGTTGTTATGAGGAGAAAGGGCAAAGGGGATGAAAAGCTGCACATTTTGAAGGAGAAATCTGTGATATATTTACTGTCATATATCAGAAAATACTGGTGTTTCATCAGAGATCAAGGAAACTTGTTAAATTGAAATACTTGCTTCTCTGACAACAACACCGCAGCCGACTTGTCCCACTTTGAAATTTCAATTCCAGGCCAGAATAGCTGTTTTTGTTTGCCCGTGTCAACTTAATTAAAGTTCAAAATAGTGCAGAATGTTTGCAGAATGAGTGTATATATGAGTTGTACAAATTAATAAGGGGTAGAGGGTTGTAACGGTTAAATTGAGCAATATGTTTATGGTGTCTGGCTACCACTTTAATTGTGCCTGAAAAGTTGAGCCCGTGGAGGCCCGATGCCGACAAAATTCTGTCCAAAACCGACCCGAACCCGACACTCGTTGGCATATTTCAGCAAGATCCCAATAACAGCCCGACATTTTTCTGAACAAGCTTCCCTCTATAGTTTTCAGTGACGGGGACAAAACATGCAGAAAATTGGAATTGGCAACAACAAAATTTGGGACAAAAATTAAAATAAATAAAAATAGTATAACCCGAACTTGAATGTGAGCCCATGAAGTATGTGAGAAATAAGGCCCAACCCGACTCGAGCCCGTCGGGTCCCATCGGCTTCCGTCTGGTTCGGGCACAGATCTCAAGCTCTGAGTCTGGCAGGCAGTAAGTCCAGCAGTCACTGAACTCAAACTCCAGAGTGTGTATTTTCACGATAAGGAGCTTAACTTTACATTGACAGACAACTGACATTTATAAATAGCTGACCATCTTACAGTTTACAATGCTGCACGTGTCCTGCACTCCTGCAGTGCTCCTGAACCTGCCTGAGCTTCATCGAGTCTGGGGAGGAGGGGACGGGGGAAACAACTGGCTTCAACCATAGACTGTATATTAAATATAGATTCAACCTATTAAATGTACAGCTCCAACTCGCTATTTGAACTGGAGCACTCATGTTTGGACATGCCATTGCTACATATTGTTCCTTTAAGTAAAGACAATGTAAATGAAAAAGACAAAATGGTTTTGCAAAGCTTTGGGGTCTTCTGTTAGTAAGTATTATAATCTGTATGTGTTAGTCAGGGGGATTCTCTCTGCGATTGGAATATATATTAGATTTGAAGAGGAGTTATCAACGCTAAGAGGGCTGCGTGTGCTCTGAATATTGAAAACCATCTTTAATGTTTGAGTGATCATCAGACGAGATGGATCTCCGTCTTTCCATATTATGGATCAAGCACACGCGCGCACAGAAGCACAAAAACACACCTTCCCTACCACACACACGCACGTGGAGTCCTTTCTCTCTCTCTCTCTCTAAGAAATATCTCAGCCTGCAGCTGCACACTCTCCATCAGCCCTGAGAGTTTACAAGGATTAGGTATGTCAGTGCACCAGCCCCACCCGTCTATACACTTTCTCTCACATAAACACACACACGTACAGATGCCAAAGCTGTTAAAAGCCGGATTAAGTGTTTCCCTGGGAAGAAGCACTGTGTCCTGGCTGTGCTGTCAAGGTGCTGTCAGATAGCTCTCCTCCTTCCACCTGCTTTGCCCTCCACTCATTGTCATAACTATGCTAACAGCAGAGTAACTGTGATCCACATTTAGAGTAGTTTAATATCAACAGTGTGAACTGCGGCTGAACTCGGCAGAGTGGGTTTGACAGGAGAAAGCGCAGGCACACGCGTGCAGTTTACACACATGCCTGCGCGGATCCCTTCTTCGCTTGCTTATTGATATGATGATGTATTATTGGTGACGACGTTGAGACACAAGAGAGGCACCCTGCCAATTGCTTCAGTCTCATTAATATTTCATCTTGA
This sequence comes from Lutjanus campechanus, assembly GCA_027495735.1. Lineage (NCBI taxonomy): Eukaryota > Metazoa > Chordata > Actinopteri > Lutjaniformes > Lutjanidae > Lutjanus > Lutjanus campechanus. Next base: position 7,783 of record JAJHUR010082385.1, read on the forward strand.
GTACGTGTTCACATATCAATAATGCATTCCTACACGGTCTGAAGGTGGTGACGATCAGTAGCTGCACGGTCCAAGAGAATGTACAAACAAAATGGTTTGATTAGAAGACGGAGAAGGCAAACAAACACGAGACAGAGTACAAATGAATTGTTGGCCTTTATTTAATGCCTGTATAGGCTATAAGATGTTAGCAATGCTCTCCATTTAATTCCATTGTACTACTGTCAATAAACAGTGGTTGAATATGACGTATACTCAAATCCTGGACTTAAGTACAAATTTTAAGGTATCTGTACTTTACTAAATGCTGAGGTAGGCCGTTTATTTTTAGCATCATTGAGCAAAAGTTCTATAATAATGTAAACTTCACTTGAAAAGGTGAGTGGAGTGCTTATTGCTTATGTGTGTCCTGGAAAACAGGCAGGCATTGATTAGTATTTAGAGTAGCAGATACCTGCAGCTGCCCTGCAGCTAAGTGGTGGTCCATGGGTTTAGGAAATGAACATAGCTGGACTGGGACCAAAACAGCCTCCAAGACCAGTGGACAGAGAATAGGCTATACAGCAGCAAGGTGGTTTTCTCTCCAGGTTTGTCTCCCGGCATCCAGGACATGTCACCTGAGCTGACAGCGGTTAACTAGGTTACTTTAGCAACAAGCACAGCTATGTTCTCATCAGGAAGCTTAGCAGACAGCCTGGGCTGCTGAACGCAGCACTGTTGCCTGCTTACAGCAACTAACAGTTATGGTTAGCTACTTTAGCAACACAGCTAAAGGTATCCATCCATCAAGAAACATCAGACAGGAAACAAGAAAAGAATACGATCCAGCTTCACCCAAGTTAGTGAATAAAGTCATAAAGTTTTGGTTTTGTGCACTGAGGCCTGGCCCCCAGAAATACTGCAGTCGGCTCTGGAGCATGACTGTATTCTCCTTTCATGCTCCGCAATGTCATTAGCAAGAGAGTGTTTCATTGGACAAAAATGTATTAACACCCCAAGTGCAGGATGTGTCATCAGCATTTTTAATTATGTTCCAAGAAAGGATGAACCATAAATGGCATTAAAATACCAGAAAATATTTACAAAACATCTTTTTTTGTCATTGCTGGGCTGGATAACGGTGAACAGATGGCATATAGCGCAATACATTTGTGAGAACAACACTTAAACATTAACTTTGACATCATGGGAAATTTAGGTATAATGTAACTGAGAGAAAACTAGACGTCTGCTCCTCCTTTTGGCTCCGTTTTCAGACTTTAAAAAATGCATCCCTCGACAGAGACGTTGGCCAATCACAGGCCGGGAAGATAGTTGATTTTTGAGTCTTATTGCCAAGATGTCAGTATTTTATGACCTAGGAATGAGACACAAAAATCAACTATCTTTCTTCAGGATCGCTCATTTAGCCTTTTAAGTGTTTTCCTTTCAAATCCAAAATCCAAATCTGCGTAATAGAACTTTGTTTTTTCTTCTTTCCCATTAATCTCACAACGCCCTAAGATTTATGCAGTGACCTTTTTAGCTCACCCCCCTACTTGGTTGGGAAACACTGGAATGAAACTATCTAATAGTATATAAAGTAACCACAATTTCAGCAGTGAGTTGCTCATTAGCCTTTATTGTTTCCCTGAGGAGAAGTTTGTCTCAAGCTTTCGACATGCAGTATCACTCCCAGATCCTTCCGCAAACAAATACACGTTCCTCGTGCCTGAGCTGCAGCAGCGCCGTGCCACCGGAAGTTATGCTTTTGCACTTCTACTGAGAAATCTGTGACATATTTACTGTAATTTATCATAAAATGAACATGACATGTCATCAGAGATTAAGGAAGCACGCTAGGCTGAAACACTAAGCTGAAAATATGTTTATGTGAGGTCAAATTAATGCCGAATGTTTGCTGAATGAGTCATTGTCTGTTCAAGAGTCCTAAGAAATAATAAGTAATCTTTTAGAAGGAGTAGATATTTATAACACTTAAATTGAGCAATTATTTAATGGAGTCTGGCAGGCAGTAAGACAGGCAGTCATTAAAACTCCACAGTGTGTATTTTCAGAGCAGAACTGATCAACTTATGTATCGTCAGATTGCAGTGTTGTGCGTGTCTTGCACTCCTGCAGTGCTCCTGCAGCCTGCCTGAGCTTCCTTAAGGCTGGGGTGGATGAGGAGGCAGGGGGAAACAATTCGTGTCAACCATAGATTGTGTATTAAATTGGGATAAACCTATTTAATATACTGTCTATGGCTCCAACTCGCTATTTAGACTGCTGTGCTCAATTTTGCATGCACAATTGCTAGATATTGCTCATTGGAGGACATTAAGCTGACAAAACCCCTACCTACTTTTACGTGTGTAGGATTTTAAATGCAGGACTTTTACTTTTACAACGTTGCATTGGAAGATCTTAATACTTTTTCCACCACTGCCACTACCACTTCCAGTGGTGCTCCAGTGTTGTGCAGAATAAATAGTTTCAACAGCTGCATCATGGCCCTCAAATCACAGGTGAGTGTCGCTGAAGGCCAGTTTTTAAGGCCATTATGGGCCCGGTATGCTGTATCAGTTTTACAGTTACACCACAAACAGAAACAGAGAGTGACAGCAAATGAAGTGCTTGGCAATAGACATGTAGAGAGTGAGAGAGAGAAGCAAGGAGAAGGGAAAAGAGGAGTAGAGGAACTTGAAGCTGCCTCCAAGCGGCCCAGACACAGTAAATCATTACCACCATAAACCACAGAGCCAATAAAAAGCACAGCCTCACCCCGCTATCAGAACCAGAGGGAGAGGAGGAGAGGAGGAGCAGGGGGTATAGAAACAGATTCTCCCCATCTGGATTCATTACAGGAGAAAAAATAACTTCCCGTGGAAATACACACCAGTATATACACAAACACGCACACACCGACACACTGCAGCTATATAATCACAATCAAGAAAAGGCTCGAACATTTCAAAGACAAACATGTTTTTTCCTGTGGTCTAATAAAATTAAAAGTCGATGCCTCAGATGCCGGGCTGGCCCCGGAGCTGCCTGGCAATTAGAGAGCAGTAAAAAAGGGAAATGAGAAAGGGAGTGAAGAGAGAAAGAGGGAGACGGAACGAGGGTGGGGGTGCAGGGCTTGATAGAGGGAGGGATGTGCTGAATTACTAGATTGGGACCATGTGAACTCCCCCAGGCAAGGCGATGCATGGGTGAAGGATTGGCGAGGAAGATTGGCGAGGGAGAAAGCACCACACCGAAAGGGATGAGGGGGGACAGCAGCGAGAGAAAGGGGGGGAAGAGGCGATTTATAGGGTTTCAGATTAAAGATACAACACTTTTCTGGGAAATAAAGGAAACAACAATAGAGGGTGTATTAAACAATAAAAGACAAACCATTGTACTCCGGTGAGAAATTGCTTCCTAAGCAATAATAGCAGGACCTAACCCAATCTTTTTGTATGAAACTTAATAAATGATTGAATGGAAGCTTATTGATCACACCAGCTCCAGAGACGCTTGAAGGGATAGTTCGGATGATTTGAAGTGGAGTTGGATGAGTTACTCCTCCAGAGTCGGTATAAGTAAATGTTGGTTGACATGCCCACGGTTTGGAGAAGCAAAGAGGAGCAGCAGCACAGAAGCCAAGCAATGCACTGCTGTGAACAGGCACTTACAAAAAAGGTCCACCTAAAAAAAATCAATATCAATTTAAGTGTACGCAGTATTTTTTACTGCTTTATCTTGGCATCGGACAGTCTTTTCCAATGGGAAGCTGCCATTATATAAGCCAAGTATTGCTCTCTCCAAAACCAACCAAACTCCATGGGTGAAATCAGTAATTTTATCCAGCAGTACACTGGAGTTGCTGGTCTGCTACTGTCTCTATCTGTTAGCTTGTTTGTGTTCTTGTGTGACTTTGCTAAATCCGAACCATGCTTTTAAAACACAATAACACAAATAAATGAACAGATCGAGGCAGCAGTAGACCAGCAACTACGGTGTTCAGCTGGGTAAAATTACTGATTTCATCCATGGAGTTTGGTTGGTTTGCAGAGAGTGATATTTGGCTTACATAACAGCGGTTCCCCATCCAAAATGGCTGTTTAACAGCAAAATAAAGCACTGACAATATTATAAAGATACTGTACGCTTAAAGTGATATTGATATTTTTTGTGGAATTCTTTAAATTTCATTTTTAAATAATTTAAGTTGCTAAAACACCAGTAGTAATAATAATAATCAGGAGTATCCCCTCAACATGGTAACTAAGCATGGCCTTGTTTGTCTTTATTTGGATGAAATTAGCCGGTGATTCCTCCCAGAGATTACATCTCAATTTTGAGCTGGCAGTCTTTTCTTGGACTGCTGCTTCTAGTTAGTCTACTACTCTATTTCCCTGCATGTGTCCTGGCATCATTATCTTTCCTTCTGAGATTTTTTCTTTGGAAAGACTAAGCAGACACCCCTTTATAGAGTCATACATTTCAAAGCTTTTACTCACTCAATACTTGCTTGAGTTATTGCAGAAGTTTTTTTTTGTTTTTTTTTACTGCAGCAAAATAGAAATTTGTTCAAGAGAAGAAAATGTTAATACTTTAAGGTTAGGTTTAATCTGCAAAGGATTCTCAGGAGACAGAGCCGAGGGTATACGTGGGAGAAGAGTATTGAAATTACAGACAGTTACCGTTAGAGGCATTTCTTCATCAAAGGTCAGTGTAGATACATTGAGCATTTTAGTGTGTTTCTCTGTGCATCTCCCATAGGCTTTAATAGAAATGGCACCAAGCAAAGCATAGAATGTTCTATAGTAATGTAATGACCCTTCCTTCTTTTTACTTTCCTTGTATGTATATATGCTGCATGTTAGGCTTGTCTGTGTTGAAAAGAAAAACAAATTCTGAAGATGGTTAAAAGATTTTGCTGGGGAACCTGTAAAACTGTCATACATTAGTATCATAAAGCCACTCCAAGCAGTTTTTAGGTGGTTATGAAACTCTATATGACCTCCATGAGTTAATAAGACCGTCCGTGAGAAGATCGGCTATTTCTGTATACTTGTTAATGGCTTAATTCTTTGCATTTCCCAAGGCAAAGTTACAGTGAGTAGCATGTTAGCCAGTTAAAAAGAAGTAGGACAAGTTTTTTAATCAAATAATTTTAATTTTGATGCTATATTTTGTGGTTATTGTGGAAACAGTATGACTTTTGTCCACAGTGGCCTCCAAAATCAACAAAAAATTTAAGTTGTAGTAGCTTTGAGTTGGCTAATGTTAGCAAAATGCCAGCTAACTAGGTAGCTAATGTACATCAGTCATTAGCTTGCTAGTTAGCTAGAATGTTGTGTTTACAGGAAAAAGGAAAGAAAGTTGACGCAGGTACCAAGATTGCTCAACTATTATTGGAGCACAGAGCAAAAGAGAGTCAGTACTACTACCTCTGACACACAGTTTTATTCTCATATCGATTCAATTTTATTTCAGCAGTGGAATGGATAAAGTTCTGTTTTGATGAGTTAAAGCTGAAGGTGAAATGCAGATGTCACCGGTGTGAGCACTGTATGTGTTTGAGCCTGTGTGTGTGTGTGCGTGTGTTTGTGTGCAATTATGCGGGGCTGTTTGCATTAGTGTACATGGTCTCGTTCCACATACCAACCCCGGGCCGCAGCCTTTAATGCGGCCCCACTGGGCAGCAAACTGAATTAGACTAACAGGAACCATAGACAATCGCCAGGATACAACACCGGGGACTGAACTTCCACTGAACCTCACCATAAAGGAACTCACTCTCTCTTTGTCACTCTGTGTCTGTCTGTCTGTGTCTCCTGCCCAGCTCCCTCGCCAGTTACAGTGATCAAAAAGGAGAAGACGTCTCGAAACAGTGTGTCCCTGTCCTGGCAGCAACCAGAAAGACCCAATGGCATAATCCTCGACTACGAGATCAAATACTACGAAAAGGTTGGTGCAGGATATATGACTGGTAGTGCTGCCTTCGAGCAAGGCCCCATTTTAAACTGCACTTCTTAAAGGCACAGTTCACCAGTTTGGGAAATATGCTTTTTGGCATTCTTGCAGAGAGTTATGAATATCATATCACAGCATATAACTGCATATTATGTGGTAATTAGTGAGCTTTACTAATTGGTGGATTTTTTTATGGACAGAGCCAGGGTAACTGTTTCACTCTTATAAAAAGAGAGCCGTCTGACCTCCTGTTGGCTCCCGAAACATATGAATGAGATAAAATCATTTAATCATACGGTTCTATTAGACTTTCCAAATTTAATTGGCTCTCTAATGGATGAAATCCTAACAATAAAAAAAATTATATTGTGGCTTTTGAACGGGCCAGTGATGTCATGTGATGTGTGAGGCCACTACGCCAAAATGGCCTCACTGCCCAGCGCTGTCCTTGGGGGCTACAGGAACAGTATCGGATCTTTTCATCCAACTCTTGTCAATAAATCAAATTTCCAAACTGACAAATCATTGCTTTTAGTGCTATGCTTGCTGGATTGTGTTGGTTTAATTAATTAATTAATTAATAGGTCGCATAAATTAGTTTTGGAAACGTTTTTTTGAGGGTTAAAGTATTTGACTGAGAGTCCTGGTTTGTCGGTTTTGTGCTGTGGATACAGTTGTTAAGGTGGGACCAAGTCATTGTTTTCCAAGTCACAGGTAAGTCTCAAGTTCTGAGTCAAGTCCCAAGTAAAGACTAACAAGTCCAAAGTCCAATCCCAAGTCCTAATTTCATGTTTAGAGTTCTAAACAAGTCATAATGCACTCTTCATCGAATGTAATGCCTTTTTTAACAAGAGAGCACTGGCTCACGATTCTTTGTGCAACTTTATCAGAGTTGGAAGTTGCTGCGTCTCTGTCTGTTGTTGTGTTTTGCATGCTGCAGTTGTTGTTGACCACATCAACATCTTTGTGCATAAATAAAATTTTCTTTGGTATCATTTTTCCCAACTTGAGCTCAGTAACGTAGCATTAGTGCTGATTGGAGACTGTTACATTGGTTCAGACAAAGTGGATCTGGGGAATTAAGTGTTAACTTGCTGGGAATGAATAGTGTTTATTCAGGTTATGAGGGGAAATGAACTGATTGAAGTCAAAAAGGCTCAAAGCCGTTGCTGTTAGAGTGCAAGTCGAGTCAAAGGTAACTTAATACACTTCCTGTGTAACCTGCAACACTGGTGGTAAGGTATGCGAGACATTTTAATATCAGTTTTAGGGAGGTTAAATTAGGCTCAAGTCTTGTCTTAGATTTTAAAGATTCTGGTTACAGTTGTTTCCAAACACAATATAAGGAGAGTTTTGTTTGTCTGTTCAGCTCAATCCTCTCTGTGGAAAGTTTGCAGTCTGTGTGGTTTCTCCAGGGCCTTCAGCTTCCTGTCACAGTCCAAAGACTTACAGGTTAATTGGCAGCTCTAAAGTGTGTGTAGGTGTGAATGGTCCTCTGTCTCTATGTGTCAGCCCTGTGATTGACTGGCGACCTATCTATGGGGTAGCCTGCCTCCCGCTCAGTGTCAGCGGGGATCAGCTCCAGGCCCCCGTGACCCCAGAGAGGATAACTGGGTATAGCTAATGGATGGATGGACTATTATTATTATTTCAAATGAGAAGTTTTGTGAACTGAAGCTGTCCAGAATCTCTTACTTTAATAAGTTCTTTCTTTTTCCTCTACTTCTGTACCACCACCCTCTCTTCTCCTCCTTCTGTCTCTTGTTTTTCTTTCTGTCTTCATTCTTCTGCTCCTTAATCCCCCACCCCCCGATCCCCATCCCTCCCTTACTTCGACCTCCCATCTCTTCTTCTTTATCTCCCCTTCTATTTCACATCCTGTCCTCCTCTCCCCTCCTCTCCTTAATGGAGACAAGTTTTATGGCAGACAGTAAATGCGTCTGTGGGGTCGCTCATTCCTCTGTGAGGGAAATTAGTGCAGAACGAATTACATTGGCTTTCAGCACCAGTGCTGTGCTATGGCTGACATTTGATGGTGAAATTAGCCGTGGATGCAAGTTTAATCACTCTGGCAGATTCTGTATGTGTATGTGTGTGAGTGTGTGTGTGTGTGTCCCAGATCACAGTTTGCTTGAATGCCAACAGTGGCCCCTAATCTCTTGATTAGTAGGCCGACAGAAGCTGTTTCCTCTCTAAACTCTGTTCCCTGCTCAGCCATCCTTACCTAAGATGTTAAAGCAAGGCTGGAAAACAGCGAGAGGAAAAGTTAATGACTGATACTGGGCCTGAGCTCACTGTGGGTCTAATACTCAGCTGTGGGGTTTCAGTCGCACACGCACGCATGCTTACACATCACAAATGCATATTCATTAAAAGAGGATAGGGACAAGAATGAAAGGGTGGAGTCTAAAGAGGAGTCTGTGTGACAGACGTTTACAATGAAAAATATCTGTGCTCAGCAGCATAAAATCGCTTCCCTTAAATCTTCATCTAAGGATGCCTTAGGAAAAAATTAGCTGCATAAAATCACCCTAAGGATTTCCTTAGGATGTTGTAAGGGAAAACCCTTTAATCTCTTAGCTGCTTAAGTATTCCCTTATGTGTTGCTAGGAGGTCCTTTTAAGGGACCTATTATAGTTCTTCACAAAAGAAAATCATTTGTGGTGCGTAAGACAATGACTGAATTTATGGTGATTGAAGAAGAGGAGATCATTTTTCAGGACGGAGAAACCCACTGGACATTATGAGCTGGCCTGGTATTTTTCAAAATCTTTGTACATCGATACTGGTACCAATGCCTTGGCTTCGATCCTGGTTCCTAAATAATTCTTTCTTCTATACCAATTTCATGAAATCCATTTTTCGAAAAAGAAAATTACATTGCACATTAAATAACTGACTTTAAAGGAAGAAGCTGCTAAAAGACCTGGGAGCAGCTGGAGCAGCTTTTACT
>JAJHUR010082386.1:6034-50710 GCA_027495735.1 Lutjanus campechanus
TAAAAGTTAAAAATTGCCTCCATTGTCTGAGGATGCAAATCAATCAGATTAATTTACAGAAATGTCACCAGCTGAATAACTAATGCCAATCTGATCTGATCTGTATGGGTTTGATGTTTTTGTTGGTTTTTATAGCCTGTTCTGAGGAGAATCAATGACTGCGTTTACATGCTCATGAGTATCCAGGTTATGAGACTTATTCCACTTTTGATCATATTTGGATTATGGTGTTTACGTGGAACATGAGAAACCTAGTTATTCATATTCATTTATATAATTCTAACAGTATCTGTTTCTGGTGATCTGTGTGCAGTGCACTCAATGTTTAATTTATGTTTCTAATTTATGTTTCTGTATATTTCCATTTAAGATATAAATAGATAAATTAATTCAAAGAATATTCATATTCATATTTTCTTTTTTGGAAGCATTTTCTGGACTTATTAGCATAGTGGATTGATTACGGATTCATTTAGTTGTAAGCAAAAGAAAACAAATTAAAATTAGAATAAAATATGCATATTAAATAAAATGCAACATTCAATAAAACACAACTGTTCTTTGAATTGTCAGAAATTTAAAGTGCAAAAAAGTAATTAATAATACACTTGAAAGCAGTGTCCTGGTGGCTCAGTTGGTGGAGGATCTGCATAATGACTGAGGCTGTGAGTTCTCTGCAGCAGCTGTGGGTTCGATTCCTGCCTGTGGTCCTTTGCTGCATGTCATCCCCCACTGTCTCTCCCTCCCCTCTTCCTGTCCTCGCTTCAGCCATCCCTTCAAATAAAAGCATAAAAAGCGCAAAAAAACTATTTCATATATATGAAGTTTTTGTCCTTTTTCATGGCTTTTATTGACAGAACAGGAAGGGGGGAGAGAGTGGGGGCATGACATGCAGCAGAGGGCTGCAAGCGAGACCTGAACCCACGGCCCACTTCACGACCCACAGCCTCAGCACATGGGGCGCACGCTCCACCCCACCGAGCCACTCGGTCACCCCTCAAAAAATATTTTAAAAAACACTTAAAAGCAAGGTTTAAGAGACTAAGTCATTATTTCGAGAACGTTTCTCATTATTTTGAGATACTGACAGATAGTAAATATTTCATTTTACTGCTTTAATCAAAACATTTCCTAAGAATCATGTACAGAAGAACTTTGCTCCACTCAGCAGCATAATACATAATAATAATAATAATAAAAAGCAATATTACAAAGTGCTTCACATGAAGCTTAAGTATATAATTAAATAAAAAAGGGTGAAAGTGAACAAAACAACACAGAACAAACAGCAACATTTATAAAGAAATACATTTTTAATGGGTCTTATCCAGTGTTGGAGAAGAAACTTTGACAGCAGGCAATTATTTCACACTGGAAGAAGTTGAGCTGCAGAAAAGCGACCCAGGAGAGAAGTTTAGTTTGGTAAACTAACACTAGAAAAACTTCTTTGTTAAAAAAAAAAATGAAGATCAAATGGACAATGTACGTGTGATAATAAATTATATATAATACAAAAAAATCACCTGTCAGGAAAAAATGCAAATCAGTTGAGTTTGAGTTTATTGCAAAAAGTGCCCACTGTTCACCTCTCATAAACCACAAAAACAAACAAACAAACAAACAAAAAAACATAAAATAAAATAAAATAAAATAAAATAGACCAGTATTCATGCAAAAGTGCAAGAAATGTCAGCTTTTGTTTAGCCAGCATGTAATGTCCATATACTATAATAAAAAAAATTCCTCTTCTCTTATTGCCCAAACTTGTTTGTAGTTTCAGTAGTTAACACAGTGGCAAAAACTTAGAAGCTACCACAGGGAGTTTTTAACTGGTTCTGGTCTATTAATGATGCCTCCAGATGAACCTAAACAAACAAGACCATCCATGAGAAAATTGACTCTTTCTGTATCGTTATATTTGATGCCTGCCACCGGGTTGTGTTTACATTTTCCCTGGTAAGGTTACAGTGAGTAGAGCATTAAAAAGAAGCCAGATAAACTTTTTCTCTAGATAATTTTATTTTTGACGTTATTTATTTTGTGGTCATGGTGGAAACACTGAAGCTTTTGTCCACTGGCGTCCCCAAAATCAACAAGATATTAAAGTTCTTTGTCGTAGCTTTAACTACTTCGTGAAAGTAGTGCCCAAATGCTACTGCAAAATGTATTTAAACTACTGGTTTAATGACATGTAGTTCAGTATTCCCCAACACTGAGCTTAACCTTTAGTAATGTGCCTGTTACCAACACACAGCCTCTGTATTACTGGACGCTGTGATGTCAAACTGGGCTAAGAAGCTAAACACAGTAAGATGCTGTTTAATCTCAAATAATAGTCGGACTGTTAGCACAGTGACAGCTGGTCCCCTGCTCGCTCTGTGGGAGGGCTGGGCTCGGCAGCAGGGGCCACAGGACCAGGATCTATAGATCTATACCATGACCATAAACCAGACCTGCTGGTCCAGGAACAGCTTACAGCAAGAGTGTCTGATCCTGACACAAAGAGAATCAATCAACACTCTGCTGCAGACTGTGAAGGTCCGCTGTGGTTCACTCACACCTCTGGTTGATCTTGAGAGGGTGTGCTAGTCTCTCGGTCCTTGTCTCGTCCTTCACTCTGGTATATTTGGACCAGACTGATAATCAGTCTGATCCTGAAGTGACCGTGCATCAACCCTCAGGCCTCTCAGATCTGCCAAGACCTCCAGCAGGACTACACGCTCGAATCAGACTGTGAATCCTCCTTGACAAGTAGCTACCCCAACTCTGTTATGATTACATAATCTCTGTTTTAAAATCTCTAAACCTCGTGTATGTGCGTGTGAGTGTGTGTGCGCACTCTTAAGTGTAATATTGTGCGTTTTCTTGTCTGTGTTTTTTTTACTGACTTGTGTTGCACACAGTGACTCTCTGGATGATGTGCACTTTGAATAAACTGGAGTTAAAGTTGAGCTTAAAGGAACTGATTACATCACACCAAACCCTGAATAACTTAAAATAGAAGAGACAGGAATATAATAGAGAAACTGACGGTGTACAGGAACGGTGTGACGTTTTGGGAAATTAAAATGTTCATTTTCATTAGAGGCTTGATATCACTTTTTATGTGTGCAGGCTAAATATGAAGCTATGGGGGGAAACGACGAGCCTGGCTACAGTGTTCTCAGGTCATTTACTCAAGTAAACAATTAAAGGTGCATTCAAAACTTTACTCAAGTAAAAGTACAAAAGTTTTAGCATCAGAATATACTTAAAGGACCAAAAGTTAAAGTACACATTATGCAGAATGGCCCATTTCAGAATCATATCTATTATTACATTAGAATGTGATAAATTCATTTATGTATTATTTAATGATGGAGCTATTAAAGCTGGGGCTAATTTTAATTACTTTAGGCTACATACAGCTGTGTGGCTTAATCCATACTACTCCTACTACTCCTACTAATAGTAATCATGATAACAATAATAATATCTTATTTGTTGATGTTATTTTGGGGCATCTTTAAACAGTAACTTCCTGAAGTCTTGAAAGGAAACGTAACTTTTTTAAAAAGTTTCCTTGAAGTCACCGTTGTTAGGTTGCCAGGCAACAATTGGAGACTACTGGTCACAGTGAAGAAATCGTTTGCCACATATCCCTTTGTAAAACCACAACATGTTGTCTGAACAGTTTGGTTTTTTTTTTGTGAATTTTGTGAACAAAATAGAATATTAATTAGGGAGCTTCAAGAGGTGCTTGTAGGCATATTTTGTCATTGTTAGACAGAGCCAGGATATAGTGCCCCCCCCTGTTTCCCTGTGTCTTTATGCTAAGCTAAGCTAAGCATCTGCTAGCTGTAGCTGCATATTCACTATATGAACGACGTATCTTCTCTTCTAATTCTCACCAAGAAAGCCTAAACACCAAAATGTCTGTATATTTTCTTAAGACCTGGACAAGAAATGGCACTACCTGATTTGAAAATTCATCACCTTATGTGCTAAAACTTAAACGGACCAGTGTGTAGACTTTAGTGCCATCTAGTTGTGAGCTTGCAGATTGTGTGTAGACGGAACTTGTCATGAAACTCGTGCAAAATGCAAACAGTCGTAAGGAGCCAGCGTTTGTTTTATCCATTCTGGGCGACTATACCGGTGAAACATGGTAGTCTCCATGGAAGAGGAGCTCTGCAGAAATAAACAGTTTATTCTAAATGAACAAAAACACAATTCTTGAAAACACACTTATGAATATTATTTTCAAATTCTGCCATTTTCTATAAAATAAATCCCCATAAATCTTACACACTGGAACTTTAAGTAAAAATATTGTTTTACAAAAAATAAAACTGACCAAAATTTGAGCCAATAATAAAGATATGCATTGAAACATGTTTGATTTTTGGTTATATGCTTTTTTTTTTTTAAGATTATTTGTAAGCTATAAATAATCACACTATAAAATTGAATTAATGATTTAATTTAAAACACCATAATGATTTATAAAATATTGAAAATTATCCAAAAATATTATAAATGCCACAAATATTTTTGTAATTTAAATCCTAACTGTGATATTGAAGAAAACACATTAACAAATGATTTTGCACAAACATGTCAGCACCCAAATGTCTGTAACTTTGCTCTTGACTGTCCTTAGATTCTGTTGGTACCTCAGAACAAATCCCAACATTGGTGAAAACTGCGTAAGTGGGTTTTAAGAAGAAATTTGGTTGGTGAATGAGGCCCAATATTCTTTATTTTTGAGGCAAAAGTTACGTAATCTCTGTGAAATGTACTTTACTGACAACTGTGACCAACATGAGCAGGAAAAGCACTAAACACAGAGGCAGAGCAGCAGGGGTCTCTGGCACAACTTCACCCACTTTCCAGGTGCACACAGAAGGAAGGAAGTTCTCAAGAGGTAAAACCCCAGCAACACTTGAAGTGCAGCTTTACTCTCAGGCCAGTGCATTTTGGCTTGTGGCCTCTATCGGCCCTTTTCTTGAGGCGAAAGTTACCTAATCTCTGTGAAATGTATTTTATGGACAATTGTGCTGGACAAGAACAGGAAAAGCACCTTTTTTCTTAACTCCTTTTTGAGAAAAAACCTTTAATGTGAGAGTGACTTTTTTTCAAATAAACAAAATTGCACAAAGAGACAGCTTAATTAACAATTAATTATGAATGTTTTTCGTTGTATCTCCTGTTAAATGATGCCTAAATTAAACCAAAATGAGCAGCAGTGATGCACTGTGGTGTTTTATCCTCCAGTACTTAACTGCTCTACTGTCTAATCCTGCATTGATTTGGTCTCAGCTGTCGGTTCACCAGAACACAGCAGGGACATTTTTGGAGCCATAAGCAGAATTTGATCTCCTCCCATGTCACCCCACCCCACCCTACCCTGCTGTCCCAGTCCATAAATCAAGTCACCTGAATAAAACCAAGATGGAACTGTAAAATACTGTCTTCTGATGTTCTTATTAGTGTAACGTAAGTGAGACTGGAAGGTTACAGTATTACGAATATGGTCTATTGAAAAGAACTGTAAATTAGTCCCACTGAAAGATACACTCCCTGTTTTTTAAAGCAATCAATGTAGCTCCAAATGCTGTATAACTATAACGATAATCAAAATTATAGAATTGTTGCATCCCAATGTTGTTTATTTCATCAATTTGAATCTGCGACCCCACCAAAGTGAGATTCAGGCTTACGTTTGTTAATTTTGAAGTATCAGAATGTAATATTATAATATTGCTTTGACATTTGTAATGCATCTAAATAGTTTAGAAGTAGTAATACAAACTTTATATTTTTGTAACTCTAAGAAAATCTTAAAATTTCATGTTGTTTCTGTTCTTCTGTCGTTCATGGTAATGGCCTACTATACTTGATTAAATAGTGGCCATTCTTTAAATTGTTTACATATAGCAATATGTACCAAATTCAGTCATATAGTCTCTAGTGGGTATATTGTATTATAAGTTTAACGTTGAGACAGTTACATTTTTACCTTCATAATCCTAATACCCTATTTTATCCAAAATACTATGTGTATAGATTTACATGAGCCTGAAAAGGAGAGTATCAAACAGTTAAATGAGTATTAAACAATAAAAAAGTAAGCTAATTATGAGAAGTGAATTTGCTTTTCAAATAGGCAAACATTACAGAGAAAAAGAAATGTTACAAATGACAAAAATAAAAGTACATAATAAATCTAACAATTAGTATAATAATAATTAGTCCTAATAAGTCTACTTTTGATATAATACACCCTTGTTTGGACTTACAAAAAATTTCACCTAATATCTTGAAATTGTAATTTAGTAAGTGAAAATAAAAAACAGAACATTTCACATTTGTTCTGGAATTGTTCTCATACACATATTTCATTGCAGATTTTTCTTTTAAGGATGTTTTCTTTGGTGTGTTTGATTTTAAGATGGAAAATGAAAGTTAACAGTTTTTTTTTATAAATCTTTTATTTTTTTACTTGCTAAATACCACATCCTGCATGTTCTTCCATCATTTCCTGTTTTTAAAAATGAACTCAATGAAACATGTAGATGCAATAAAATAATAATTTAAAAACTCTGCAATGAAGACTGGACTTTATGTTATTGTGGTATTTTCTTTTCTTTTTTTTTTGGTGTATGGATCTTCCTTTTTTTCAGAATCAGAATCAGAAATACTTTCCCAGGGGTAGATTGTTCACATTACAGATGCTTTCAAGAATAAAAATATTGCATAGTACAATTGGAAGAAAAAATATTTAAAAAATATTTTTTTTAAAAATGCATAAAAATGTATAAAAATATGTACAATCTACTACCAAATATACACAGAGACAAAATAGCAATAACAGATAATACATTAAAATACATACAGTTAAGGTATGTTCCCAAACAGTAATATAATATCATTATACCTATATTCTGTAATATACTACAATAAAATCAAATTAGAGATATAAAATAAAAATAAGAAATATAAGAATTATATACACAATATGCATCATGATACAATATATATAATACTATAATAAATTTAATAAGTGACTTATCATTTGTTTTTCTTTCATTTCTCAGGGACAGTGCATATTAATAAACATTGTTGTAAACATGCCGGAATTGGCCAAAAGACTAGTTTTCATCAGGTAAAGTTGGGGACCTAAAATTAAAATAAATATATTTTTTTGATTCGCTTTCATTTATTTTTTCATTTCCAATTTTTCACGAGTTTATCTTCTCCCGACATTAATTGGCTTCCATAGAATCCGGTTAAATCCTAATTAACCGCGTATATTTTAATCCAAAATTAAGACGACGTTTTTTTCGGAGTCAACTGCTTTAATGAGCTCAGCGGTGAGTGGAGTTGATGTGACTCGGGCCGTGAACGCACCCCGCCTGTCTGCTCTCTAGTTACAGTATGGCGGCTGGGACTTGCGGAGGAGGACAACTTCTTCTAGATTCCTTCCAGAAAACTGGAGGAAGGCGACGACTATAGCTCATAACCGTCACGGCAAACACGACCCGGACTGAGATAGACGACGACAGCACAGCTTGTGGCTTTCACCGAGCTTTTTTCCTGGGAAATAATCGGGCTGGTGTGATGCGTGAGGACCCGCAGTCAAGAAACTCCCCTGATTTTTCCGCGTCTGTTTCTGCTGCCCGGACTGACTGACTGTCAGTTAGCCGGCTAGCTCACCTAACCGCTAGCTTCATGCTAACGCTCGCTTGCAGGGCTCGGTAGTAGCCAAAAGACGGGCTAACTTGCAGCTTTTATTTGCTCCAGGAGACAGGGATGGCATTTCGCCTCCACTCGGTAAGCGAACTGGTTGAGAAGGGTGGGGAGAAAACATTTGAGGACCTTGATGATAAGTTTGTCGGCACTCATTAGCCTAGCCTAGCTTAGCCTAGCCTGCTGGTACAACGCCAGAGAACGTTGGCCGAGAGAGTTAGCGCTTTGCTTGTCCACTAGCGAGCTAGCCAATTAGCATTTGTAGTTGCACAAGAAGACCTGCTAATCCCCCGTTCATCCCGGCTGAGTGTTGTGAAGCCTCTGCACAAACTAAACCAGACGAACAGTTAAGACTGAACTGCATTAATTAAGTGACTATAACTCAGGGGTGTTTGTGGCGTACAGTCTTGCTAGGTGTCGTTAGCAGTTTTATAGGTGTTCTTATAGGTGGAGGGAGTGGTAACGTTAGGTAGCTAGCTTAGGTTCCCTGTATCAGGGCAGCAATGTCACCCAGATTATGACAGGGTGTAAATGACGATTAAATGACAGATGACACATTACTAAACGTGTACCGAGTGGCGTGTTGCACTTTGGGGTGTGTGCCTGTTGTTAGCTTGCTGCAAGACAAGACTCAACTAGAAAGCGCGCAATAATTTGGTTAACTGCCTACATAGACGTTAGATGGATAGTTCCCTAGACTGATAACTCATTCGATCAGTAGTCACAATTATTGGCATGAGCTGTTGCTATCTTTGGGGACTAAAGCTCAAGTCTGTGGTGCCTGACAGGCTTCCCTCGCCTGCTTCAGTGCCGGAATAGTTTGATGGACGTGGGAGGCTGTTTGCCAGACTGTCAGAGCTATACTCAGTCATGTATGTCTTGACACATGGCACCTTGGTCTGTACATAGTGCCTGCTGTCAGATGTAAGTGTCGTTATGTAGCTTTTGGTGGACAGTCAGTGAAGGGAATGTCTTGTCTTTTTTATACCTGTTGGTTTGTTTTTTATTTTGATTTTTTTCAAACACAGGAGAGTCTTGTTGAATCAAAGTGGGACAGCAGTGCAGCCTGGGCTGTGTACAGTGGACAATGTTTATTAGTTAGTGCCTAGAAGCTTAGAGGACTAACAGTTAGGCCTACATATAGGCCACAGATATTGTAGTTTATTCATTGGGAATTGCAACAGAAGCCAGCCACTCTGGATCAAGAAAACCTGTCCCTCGTGTCTGGTTGGAGTAATACTCTCAAGCCAAAATCAATGCCTTCAGCGCTGGCCGTGTTCGCCTGCCGACCCAACTCGCACCCATTCCAGGAGCGACATGTATACCTGGATGAGCCAGTCAAGATCGGCAGGTCGGTGGCTCGGTGTCGCCCGGCCCAGAACAATGCCACCTTCGACTGCAAGGTGCTGTCCAGGAATCATGCCCTGGTGTGGTTTGACCACAAGACCGGCAAGGTAAGAGAAGATGATAGTGGCAAGCTGATTTTTTTTTTGTTACTCTATCCCAGGGGTTTTCAAAGTCTGAGAATGTTGGCCTCCTCTCAGACAAAGTTTGGAAAGGGCCTCTTACTTTACTAGCTTAGTTTCGATGAGTTCCTTGATGTCTATGAGATCATGATTATGTTATTTGATCACATAGACACTCAACAATTGAGCCAAGATATCCTAATATTTCTGTTTTACATACGACTACACATAAAAAAAGGTCTGCCCAAAGACATTAGCCTCTGGCTGTGGGAGTGTGGAAAACAGTAAGAGTCCCCAGTACTATATCCCTGAAGTATCTTGTTAACCAAATCACACACATTTAGGCTATTCTGTGTGATCTCTTTTTGATAATTAATGCAGTATTTTTCATTTTCTTTCACTGAGCCACCCCTGAAACTGTTTGGAGCCCCCCTGGGGAGCCCCACCTCCCACTTTGAAAACCCCTGCTCTATCCTGTTTAATATGTGCCCCATTTCACGAGACGTGTATTTTTAATTTGCACCAATTCATTTTCACAAAATAAATTAGTTATTTTTGGGAAATCTTAAGCTCACCCTCCTTATCCTCATTGTTGTATGATAAGTCATTAAGCTAAGAACTTACTGTCATTGTATTTAGCAGCATTTCTTGATATCCAGGTACTGGATCAATAACCCATCTTCACTCTTGTTCAGATTTTTTTATGCATACGAATAAGTGGAATAGAGTAAACATTTTTCCAGAAAACATCATGCTTGGCTCATTTTCATTTGAAGCGCTTTCTATTACTGCATTTTCCTGTCGAGATTGACTTGAATTACGTGTAAATCTTCTGATAGATCTGTTTTTTTCTTTTGATGAATTCATAATTGAATAGTTTAGCTGTATTATACAAAATTCTCTAGCAGGAAAGCTTCTACAAAAGTCTCATCTACTGTATCCTCACAAATAGCCACCTCAAAATGATTCTAGGTCATATTTAAATTGCCAGCAGTGCTGCCACAAACAAACATGTACTCTTTTACATGATAACAGCCTGGAGCAAGACTTTCTCCTGAGTTTGAACTCTTCTCAGACCTGAACAGATTCAGTTTGCTTAAGGGTACATTCACATAAATAATGTTTGGAGGGAAATGTCAAACTCTTAAGTGTTGCTTTCTGTTGATTTATCCAACCAGGGTCCAAAATGAGCTATTTTGTCCACCAGCCAAATGGCTAGTAAATGTTAAAATTTTACCAGCGACTCAGTGGATTACCTTTGTGTTTTTGGCTGGTGAGTGAAGCATTCTACCAGCCACTTGCATATTTTATCAGCATTTGTCTCGTGACTGGTGCTAATTTTGGTCCTTGTATCCAACACTGTACTTGAAGGAATACATAATCCCAATTGAGCACAGGAAATGTTCCCAAAACTCAAGGGATTATGGGTAGAGGACACATGCTGTTCCTCATGAAGCTGAAAAGCTGAAAAAGCAGAAGAGAGTAAAGTCTGGATCAATTCTAGATTTATATCCTGCCCATGCAAAAATATCTTTCCTGCCTGTTTATTTGTCAGGCTGAGTCTTGCATCTGTGTTCAAACTCTGCCTTTAATTGTGTACTATGAACCTGAATGAACTAAATACCAACAAATACTTGGTTCCTCTTAACCAGGTCAAAGAACACTGTAACTTGCCATACATAAAACCGTACAGATTTTGTTCAGGTTATGATTCTGGCTGCTGTTTTCTGTTGCCACTCTAACAACCGTGAAGGTTAGGATGTATGTCATAATATATATGGGCTATTGTAAAGCCAATGTTGTCTCTTAGGGAAGAAATTTGAATACAAAGGTGTAGTTAAAAATTTAGTGAATCTTATGTGAACTTTTATGTGATTCATAAGTAATTTCAGAACTAAGTTGATATTGTTTGGAACACTAAATGCAAAATTTTGAGCTGAACCTGCTTATCCTCAATCTTGTGTGACAGATTCAGAAGTTAAAACAACAAAATCAAACCATATTAAACATAAAAATCACACTTTAGAACCTAAAACCAATTAATGTTTGGCATTTTGGATGAATAATAGTCAAAAACAATTCATTGATTATAAAAACAGTTAGGCCTATTCATTATTATACATTTTGTCTCAGTATAAATTATTTTCTGTCATTAGAAAAAGTGTCTTTTTTGTTCATATTTTTATGTAAATGAATTGGTAATAAAAAATTGTCACCATGTTTTGCTCAATTTCCAGACAGGAGTTAAACTTAGTCTGGGACTAAACAAAACTTAATGCAGGTATCTACTGAGCAGTGTCCTTCAGTTCAGTCTAGGGCTCGATGTAATCCTTGTCTGTAAAACCAACCTGTAATTTCTTTAAAATCTGCAGGTCTGAGATCCAAAGCAGATGGATCAAATCTGTGTGCCGTAGCATCTGTCGCTGTGTTCATTCAGTGCGTCTGTAGTTTCTCTGTAGAACAGGTTGAACAGGCTGAGACAGCCATGGGATTACCCAGCTATGTGGCATGCAGGGACTTTGAAATACCCTGTGTGAGTTTGTGTGCGTGTGTGCACACAGCATAAGCTATTTATAATGACACCAGTAGCGTCATCCTTTCCTCTCTTCAGGGATGAAACGCACAGACATCAGGATTGACCAGGATAGATTTATTGGCAGCAATGATTCACCAATATACCATGAATTGAACTGGATTAAACAGAGGATCAATTGTTTCTGTTGTTGTCACCAGAGGTTTTGTGCAGTTCAGAGAAGGGCTCTGCTGGTACTCTGTTGAGCTGATAAACAGTCAGTGAACTCTCAGTATAATGAACTTGGTCACTGACTGGTTCTGTGCTGAAGTTCCCTGAACATATAAGAGCGACTTCAGTAGTGTTGAATGAATATTCAATAGGCACTCTATTGGCCCAAACACAAGAGGACCCCCCCTTTGGATTAAGACTTTTAAAGATGTGCAACACTTTACAAGGTGGACAAACTGGCCTTATTTAATGTCTTTTGAATTAATTGTCACTACACAAATCTACTGCCTCTCTACTGACAGTTATTTAATAAATCCACAAAATACCCCCAATAATAATAATGTGAAGATACAGTGAATCAAAAACAATACAACAAAACAACAAAATATTCACATTTATACATTTGGGATAAAAATAAAAGATAAGAACAACATTATGTGGCCTATACAGAAATATGAAACTTATCTAGGTCTGCAAGAACAACACAAAATATTTTCAGTTGCATACATGTAGGCTAATAGAAATTCATGTAAGTTTGGTCACTTTTTTTTAGCAATAAAAGCTGAGGGGAGCTGCAGATTCAGGTGATAATTCTGTGGAGGTTCAACGCTACAGACAACCCCTTTCACATAGTCATATTATTTTCACATCATTATCTGACAAATTCTGGGTGTAAAATTATCTGTTATAGCCACATTTATGTAGTGAGTGATTAATCAGTATTTTTGCTGCTGTTATACTGTCCACCATTTTCTACTTTTTTCAAGTTGTAGCTGCTCTGTTTTGATGATGTTAAGCTTCACATTGTAGGACAGTAATGTCCATCAACAGTCCACTGACTGTTCACCTGCCAATTCACCTGTTTACTGCAAGCGAATTGGCATCAGTGTATAGGGTTGCATACAGTGTGTATATTAGTTTATGTTGTGTGTCTATTTAAAGATGAAGCAATAGTCATTATAACATATTTGTTTTTTTTTGTTTTTTTTAACTCATGTTAGTATTTGCCTTTTGTAGGCCAATATTCAGTATGGTTGTATTTACACATATTTTTAATTTTCACATTGAGAATGTACTACATGCATAAGTATGGTCAGAATTTGTTCAGTGTACAATTGGGACACAGGATGAGTGCATACAAATAACACAAATACGAAACATAATGCATTCAAATTATGGAAATTAATTGGAATCATGGAAACTGTTAAATTATTCAGTCTTCACTCTTTCTTGCAAAAGCACATACTCACAGACACACAAAAACGAACAGAGGAATTAAGACCTACATAGACCTGGCTTGCCTAACCAATACCTCATAACTGTAGGTTCCTCTAATGTGCAATGAGAACACTGTTCACCACATGATTCTGCAGTTTAGGTCTGTTCAAAAACCAACCAGCACTTTTTGCTTTAATGCCATGTTGAAACAGAGTTTGATGTCAGTTGTTGCTTTCACTTCTTCTGCAGTGTGTGATATGAGAGCGTGCTGACTGGAATACCTCTCACGAGCCAAAAGTAGAATGAGATAAAATGTCAATGAAGGCTGTTGTAAAATATGTTTTACTGCACATGTTGAAACTTTGGCGTTTTGATGGTTTTTGCGCTCGGCGGTTTTCACCTCCATCTTGTCCGTGTGTGATAACTGTGCACTGGAGAGAAACAGGTGTGATTGGTCGCATCCTGTGATTGATGAACCAATCGGATGGCTCAGTGATCCAGCAGATTGCTTTATTATTGATGTTATCATTCTGTACATCAGAGCAGGGTCTGCTCCTCCTGTAAGACTGGAGGAGGTTCCACAAAGATCCCTCACTCTTTGATTATGAGCATCACTGAAACATAATGTTCACTTCTCAGTCTCCGCTGGAGCTGCTGGAAAAATCACAATGTGATGACATCATGTCTTGTGTGTGTGTTGGTCATTTTTATTGTCGTGCAGTCAGACTGAAATGAGATTAAGGATTGAGACGTGTAGGACAGTGATTACATGTTATGTATTGTGGCTTTCTGATGTCACGTCCTCCCGCTGGGATGGTTGCCTTGACACTGACTGCTGTGAGGGAAGGATGAACTAATTGACATGAGCGCAGCTGGTGGGATGAATATCTGAAGGGCTCGTAGAGATCATAATGAAGTGTGTTCTTATTTAAGCAGCAGCCATCATGAGAAGGTCAGATCAGACCCAGCTGCTTCTGTCTTAACCCTCAAGGTCCTGGGACTTCAGTTTGGTAACCCCTGTGCTGGAAAACCCGAGAGTCAGCCAGTCAACCAGAGGACAAGTCAGACAGTCAGACGAGGTGTCAGTGCAGTGTCATTTATGATTGCTTACTTCTTCCTTCCTCTGTAAGCTTTTGTTGACAAGACTCCAGGACTCCCAACAGTTTCCAACTTCATCACCACATATTTTCCATTTATAGTTCGTTCTTTTTACCATTACTGCTACAGTAACCATATGTCAAGTCCAGCTGACTTTTGTTTACATTCCATGAAAACAAGACAAAAACTATAAAACCATGCTAGAGGCCCTAAATGTTGCAGTTAGATGTAAATTGTTTCTCACAGTCCTAGGTCTGTTTTGGATAACTTTCTTAACATGGAGATGTTGAATACAAAGTATTCCTACTGTAAAATTGCCAAATACGCTACTGGAAATAGTCCCCCAAAAATGTACTGTTTGTAATGTTTACTTGCGCCACCTAAGAGAGTTTTTTTGTTGTTGTTTTGTTTTTTAAATGATTTAGATTTTCAGTAGGAACTACTGAAGTGGGTAGGGAACTCGGAAAGCGTTGAGAGGCATACTAACACATTGATAGTTTTGGTCTTTTGGTGGAGTTGTTGTAATTTTTAATGACCTAGCCTATTTTCAATAAAGTCCAAAAGAAAAATGGTCGAATTTAACCACTTTATTTTGAATTTAAGCAACTTACTTTGACTTAAACCACTTTATTTATAAAGGCACACAAGTAATACACTTAATAGGTTTGATTTTTTTTTTAAGTTAAATGTTTGCCTTTAACAAATAGTGAACATCCTGCAATTTGAAAATTCCAATAGGCCATATTGCTATTTCAATAACATTTTGATTATTATTGTTCAGTTCTATTTGCATGTCTCTCATGGCACGCTACATTACCAAGGGATAAAAATAGGCTGTGGATGAGTCAGGGCATATTTGTTATGTTCTTTCATTGTTTTTTAATGCATTTAGGTGAAACTATAGGAAGTTTTATTGAATTTTATTATTGCTGATTTGTTGACAAGCATACACGCGTCTTTTTCTCGCCAGAAAGACGAGAGAGACCTTTTTGATTTTGATATGTCAAGTCAATTTTATTTATATACAGCTAAATCATAACAGAGGTGATCTCAGGGTATTTTTCATATAGAGCAGGTCTGGGTTGTACTCTTCATAATCTTATGTAATTGTGGGCTAAACAGGTGGATTTAATTACACCAGTATAGGGCTGTATTCCATGTAGGTTTACCAGTTCCAAGGCCATGATGTTGGGCATAATGACTCATTGTGACACTAACAGGAACTGAGCCATCATTTATGTTACACCTGTAATTTTCCTGTAATGACCAGGCAACATGTCTGTTGTGAAAGTGACTTGAACTGCTGCAGGGCAATTACATTTCTGTCAGTAACTTGTCATTAAAACAACCAACCAGCTTGTCAGTAAGACACTCAGAAACCTCTGAACAGCCTGTCAGTCAGTTCGTGGTGTGCTCTGGCAGATACGTATCAGATTAAACCAGATTTAGGACTCACAGTGGAGATCTCTGTAATATAGCTGTGTCACTTACAGTCATCCAGCCAGTCATTCATTCATCCTGTGAGTGTGTACACTGAGCCTCAACATGTGCCAGCTGACTAGATCAGACCAGGTTTCTCATTCTGGAGGACGTAGTTCTAACATGTCAGAAATGTGTTTGGTAACTCTACGTACAGAACTCTGACACTGATCTCTTGGTGTCCTGCTTCAGCCAGATTTTTATTGAGTGTTACAAGAAAAAGTAAAAATAATATCATATCTTAGTCAAAGTCTTAAGCATGTGTATGATGGGTTTATTCATACCAGCAGATTAGTGGATAGTTGAAAGGTAAAATGTTGAATTGTTTGGCTTCCTGCTTCATTACTAGCCTACTACTGAGTGTACATACTGCTGCGCCAGTGCTGCAGCTATGTGTGATACGGTGTGTTGGAGCTAAATTTGTCTTCTCTTGTCCTGCTTGTTTCCCTGCTGGCAGCCTATATGCCCCACGCAATACCTCACATCAGGATCTGCAGCACTCCTCTGCAGGCCATTGTCACATTTGGTCAGCCCTCTGCGGAGGATTTAGAGTTGAGAAGTGAAAAGAATGCAGGGGAAACCCAGACTTTAATTATAGTATGAATGAATGGTTTAAGAGCCTTATCAGCTTCAAGCCTCATGTTTTAAACAGGTGTAAATACCAGTCAGCAAGTAGAAGCCTGTGCTGGGCTCCACAGAGGGAAGGTCCCTCCTGGCAGGTGAAAATAAACCATGTCATTTTATGTTTTCATATTTTAGTTTTTTTGTGTGTTTTATAAAGGTCCCATGGTCAGTTATGTACTGTATTTAGTTCTAGAGCTAATTCTGAACATGTTTCTGTCTGATTTTACAATTTCAAAAAATGTGCTGACAGCTGCTGTTTGTTTATACTGAACCTCAGATGGTATCCATGGCAAAAGTTGTAATTCCACTGTGATGGCAATACGTTCACTGTAAGTGAAACTATGGTTCGTATTGTACATTTTAATTTTCGTGAGTTCAAAATTTCATCAAGGCAGTAAATCGTGACGGTAGTGTGTTTTGATTATTTGAGCTGAATGGAGAAACAACCCTGGATAGCTGAATGTGGTGCTAGTACGTGGTGGTGTTGCTAATATTCAGCATGTTAACTACTATTTCAACTATCAGGAAAACATTCATTCTGTAATGATCTGTCCCAAAGTAAAATTAATTGTATAGGAGCAGCAGGTAATGTCTTCTATGCAGAAATGAAGTCTTTGGGTTTTGGACTGCTGCTTTAAAATCAGTTTAAAATTAATATTTTGTGTGAATTTATTAATTCTTTTGGTAAGTAACTGCGTAATAAGCAGGATAATGTACAGTTAGCAGGACATTATTGTGAAATAAACCCCTTCAGGACCCCTCTGCTTTGTGTAGGGGTCCCGCATCACTTTGTTGGGGTTTATTTCAATCAATTAATCATGGAAATAATTGGCATAGTAATTGTTAATGAAAATTGTAAATTGCGTTGCTACTTGTACACCAGCAGGAGCATTATTATTACTGATCTGCTGCATGCTCTGTTGCCACAAGACTCTTATTGAGAGGTGCTGGCAGGTTTAGGTAAAAGTTGCTGGGTTCCACTGCACATCAATTTAGAAATGAAACCATAAATTCTGACTTCAGCATGATGGCATGCTGCAAATTTTTGCTATTGTTCTTTTGGGCATGCAGATTAGTTAATTTTTGGAGAATAAACCCCTTGATTCTTGTAATATGTTCTCCACTCTTATGCCACCGTCAGGATAAACTTTGGAAGAATATCCGAATCTAAATATCTGTTTTTTGTTCTCCAGTTTCCAGTGTGTAATGCATTTTAAGCCTCACTTATCTACTAGCATGGCATTATAATTAGGTGTTGTTAATGTGAGGTCAGAGTGAATAGATTTAATGACCTGAGTGGCATATTGTGCAGCTATCAGACCTGGATGTTACAATCTTGGCACAACAGTAATTAATCTTTTCAGGATGGTCCATCATGCACATGCACATCAGGTGGTGTTTGTGCTGGATGAAAGATTGTGTTATTGTCAGTCTGGTTGTTAGATTATAATGAGAAAACACACACAGACACACATGTTTACTTGCGTCACCTCTGGGGACATTATATATACTTCCATTAATTTCCTGGAGACCTATCCTAACCCTACCCTTAACCTAACTCTGCCTTTAACCACTGACCCTGAAAAATGTGCCTTTCCCCAATTGGGGTCATGGCTTTTGTTCCCAATTGGACAAACCGTCCCCAGTTAGGTGGTCTTTAGTCTGAAATGTGTTCCCAAAAGTAGGCTAAGTCAGAAACACACACACACACACTCTACAGTAGATGAGTCATTCGATTGCTGTAGGCATCAGGTGGGGCCACATGTACTCTGAAAGTGATTCTCCACTCCCTGTACCTTCAGTGTTACTGTTGGACTACAAGCGCCCCCTAACTGTCAGTGAGCACAAACTTACTGAGAATCAATGGACAGGTGTATAGCTGCATGACTGGAAAGTTAAGTTGTGGTTCTTACCAAGTTTTTGGAATTGATACAGTAGTAAAATCTGATTAAATATGGCATATATGAAAACACTAATATTGTCAGGGTTATTTGTTTGGAATATACTGTGCCATTCCTAGCTACCACAGCAAAACATTAGGGCTGCCCCCAACTTATTTTTCGAGTCTGCCAGTAGTCATTAGTTTAAGCCGTTAGTCAACTGGTCGTTGCACGTTTATGACAGGAATTTAATCATTTAAATATATATTTTTTGCTGCCTGGTAAAGCTAATGGTAAAAGCGGTAACAACCAGCAAGGAGACTGAACATTTTGTAATTTTGTCTTTCAAAACATGGAAGAAATAACTTAGAACTTCACAAAAACAACTTGTGGACTCATGAACATGATGGATCATGTCTACTTCATGCCACCTGTCCCTGTCTGAACCTGCTGGTCTTAATAAATGGATGGCTGGATGTACTTCATTGATCCTAAACTGGGAAATTGTTGTGCTACAGCAGCAAGTTATCAGGCAAAGCACAGGCACAGTAAATACACATAAACACCAAAATAGTATAATGAAATAAATATAATCCCAACAAATAATGAAATGAATTAAAATAGCACAATACACAGTATAAAATAATCAGTATAAAAAGAACAGACAAAAATATAAAAATGTAGAAAAATAAGATACATTCTGTATACATAAGGCGAGTGTGCAGTGAGGTAGTAGGAGTTAAGATAACGTGCGCTTAAACAAGCAGTTGGCTAATGAGATGTGCAATTTACCATGACCATGGAGGTGAGGGTGCAAAACAGAAACGGACCAAAAACAGAGGACTTTGGTCAAACAGAACTATGACTGTTCTATGTTAGACAGAGGTGTTGTAGGGTAACGGTCTTTGTGACAGCAAAGCTGTTTCAGTCTGTTAGGAAAAGAGCTCTGCTATCTGTCCAGTGTGTATCATCGTCCCCATAGTCAGAGTCCTGGTTGGAGCTGCTGTACATCGCCTTGGTACTGTATTCCCGCTGGTCAAACTGGCCTCCGCTAGTCTCAGAGGCCCAGTGTCCCAGTTCAATAGGACTGCTAACTGAGCTAACTACACAGTTACAGCATAGCAGCAGTGCGTTGGAGACCTCGGTGTTGCAAGAGAAAAGGTCTGTGTTGTTGCTGGTCTAATGGCAAGGTGCAGCTCCCAAATAGTTTTTTTTTTTTTTACACATTTCCACAACTAACTAACTTGACTAAGACTCTTCTCACCGACTAGCAGTTTAGTCGACTATAAGGTATATTGCAGGCAGCCCTGCAATATACATCTTCAGTGGTACAGCCTCACTGCAACAGAGTGCAAACACCACTGAAAGACACAGGCCACACTCAGTGAGGCAGCCACTTTATCAGTTAGTCACGGCACAGTTTTAATATGGCATCCTTCACCAGCCCCTTTAGTCTGTTTTTTCACAGGAGGGTAGTTGGTTTGTGATAAAAGATAACCAGAGAGCTAATCAGGCAGTCAACCAGGCAGCCGGTGGAGAGCAGTGCTGACAGCAGAGCAGAGCTGTTGTCTGGTATCAGTATTCCACAGCATGGTAATGGCCTCAATCTGAATACCAACACAGCACAGGAACGCTGTTACAAGGACAGGACACAGCTCTGTAACTCTCTTTATATCAGAGTGTGTGTGTGTGTGTGAAGGAATAAGACACTGTTGGCAGGAAAGGCACTCTGGCAAACTCAGCTCTGGCATTGTGCACGTGTGTGTTCAGTGATAGGAGTACTGCATCCAGATACCGCAGCAGGACATCATGATGGAGCTTTAGAAGTAGGGGTGGGAATCTCATCAATCAAATCTGATTCTTGGTGTCACAATTTGATTCAGAATCAGTTCTTCATCCAGCCCTAATTAGACGTGAAACATCTGATGGTTTTGAAACTAGTACAGATGACCGAAAGTTAAGAGCAGAATATACTTCTGTTCCAAAATTATAAACAGCCACGGGTAACAATGTCAAGGGTCAGAGGTCACAGTGCTAATTAGAGATGGAGGTATTTCAATTATTTTATAGAATTGAGGTTCAATACCCAGATTTATAGATGACAGAAAGAAAGAACCAGAGCAGGTCCGATACTGGAATTTCGTAGGGATGTACCGGTTAATGTCAGATATCAGACTCTGCATTGGTTAAATTTACATGCATGCATGATGGTCACGTCATGCTCACAGCGACACAGACAGTAACATCACAGCCATATTCACACACACGCAGACAGTAGGCACAGAGACGACTCGCTGATCGACAGTAAACTTTCTAGCTCTTCAAGCTAACATTAGCTAGCAGCATACTACGGTTGAGAGACTGAAGGTTAAAGTCTCACCTCCTGTTCTAGCTGAAGAATAAACAGCCTGTGTTGACAGCATCTCTGCAAACATTTTCTCATCCAGACTCATTTAACCTCTGCTTTTTCTTATTTCACACTCCCAAGTACTACTTGAGTCTCCAGTTTGTTTACATCTGCTCTCCCATGAGCTCATGTAAGTTCACATTCCCCATGAAATCATGTGAGATCTTGCTCTCTCTGGTACATAATCTTACTATAATAATATAATTAGGCATGGCAGTCGCCTGGAGCACTTTTGGAGAAAATGAAAAAAATAAGTAAAAGCTATTTAACAGTCAGTGTTTTATTATGAACGTACAATTCTATTATAAGAAGTTGCAACACGTTTGTGTATTTTGTTCTTAGAAGATTGCAGATTTTAATCCACACAATGTTTTGAAATGTACTGTCTGCCCTTTGGTTAGTTACTTCAGCAGAAACCTTTTTTCTTTTGGTCACCATAAAACTTGAGACTCATGTAACAAGTCTATCTTCCTTTCCACCTGCTTTCTTGCTGTTGGAGGTGTGAGTGCGTGACGTGAACTTTTACTATCTTGAACTTGATCCTTTAAACATGCTGAGCTAGAGGCAGATAGCGTAACATGTTCATACATGATGCAAGCTTTTATAAGTAATTTTTCTTTCAAGTGCGTGGTTTGAAAGCCCATTACTATTTGCCCGTCTGTTACATCATACCAGCCATTATGGGAAGCTCTAAGTAAGTGAAAGTATCCTTTGAACCTTAGGAAAGATTAACATACCAGCCACAGCTGAACGTAATCCAGCCTGGCTGGTTGAAAGGTTGTAGTCAAAAAGCCACAAGAATAAACATGTTGGTTGGCAGGTAGCTCAGTTGGTAAGAGTGTTTGCTCCATGTGCAGAGGCTGTGAGTCCTCAGCAGTGGCTGTGGGTTCGACCTCTACCTGCAGCCCTTTGCTGCTTGTCATTACCCCCCACTGTCTCTCCCCCTCTCCTTTCATATCTTCAGCGGTCCTATCTGAATAAGGTGAACCAGTTTGTTGTATTATCTGATGAAGCAACTCATCCTGAGGCTTCAGCTTTTCAACACTTCCTCAGACAAAGATGAGGTTGCTGTCGACACTATCGGCCTTTATGGGCTTATTGTCAGGAGTCACCACCAGCCACTGTAACACATGATGCTAAATCCTGGCATGTGGCTTATAGGTTTAGGTTAACTAGTTAAATTACAGCAAAGTTATTTCTGCAGACACTGCAGCAGTTTCAAAAATCTACTCTTAAGAAAAACTTTTGCTGCTCAAGTTACCTGCTTTGTAATTAAACTAAAACATTTTAAACAAATTAGCTTGTGAGGAGGTTCAGTAACCTCTACATAATTTAATAATAGATCAAGATTAAATGATTAAATATTTAAGTATTAACTGACACTGCAGCGTATTAAGTGAGTGATTGATCTTGTTGGCGTCAGGACTGTTGCTACTAAATGAACATAATCTTATACAGAGCATGATTAAAAAGTACCTGTGAAAGAAATGTTGCTTCCAAACAGTTCTACATCAGGACTACACGGGTCATTTAATGAATACAGTAACTTGTTTATGAACAAGTTTAATAAAACTAAGAAGAACTAGAAAACACTACATCTCAGCTTTTTTGTTAATAAAGCTCCCCCTGCCACCTGTTGATATCTGTTCAGCTTCAATATTAAAAGAGAAAAGGACTGTTATTTAGAAAGAATAAAGATTTTAATTGATTTTCACCTTCACATAATGCCAAGATGTGACACACAGCAGGGAGTTAAATATAGAAGAAAAATAAGACGTCTTTTAATATTTTGCCATCAATTCATATTTTTTTGTTAAGGATGACAGCAGGGATGCACGATAAAGCTGATAAATTATTGGCTCACGTTGGCCTATTCAGCTTTACCGCTCTATATCGGTCGGGTCTGAACAATTTTGAGAAAATAACTGTTCTTTGTTTTTGTTTAGTGATGTCAAATTTAGATTTGGTTCGGTCAGAGCTTTGAAATATTAAATCATCCTTCTTTGCTCGCTACATTTTAGCCTTTTTCACCCTCAGGTGTGTATAAACTACAGGTTATATGAACTTCTCATAAAAATACAAAAATGTAAAATTAGCGGTTATCATAGGCCAAAAACCTATTGTTCATCCCCAGATGAGAAGAAACATAAAGCCTGCACAGACTGATAATTTTTTAAACATTTAGCTGGAAGTCTTAATGTTCACGTCTTCATACTTCTTTCTTTTTCTGACCAGCTGTCCAAACCCCAAAGATATTCAGTTTACAATGATATGAAATGAAAAAAAAAACAGAAAATTTTGACAGCATTTGAGAAGCTGGAAACATGTTTGATATCTTTGCTTTATTAATTCCTGTAATCATTAATTGATTATCAAATTGTAGATAATTCATTTTATGTCTGACTAATCAATAAATCAACATTTTTTCCAGCTGTAATAATAATAGGCGTGTCATGATTGTCCAAATTCATGGTTTGTTTTGACTTTTGATTTTAAACATTTCTTTAAAAGTATCGACTGCTATGCCACTTTTAGACTATAGAGTCTTTCAAAAGATAGTCTGTATGATATCAAGTGTGAAATAATGGCCGGTAAGCTATACTGTGACGATTTATTGAAATGGAAAGCTCATTTTGATCGATTTTTGATTTAATATTGAAATTGTGATACCCATAATTTTACATTTTATTGAAAAGTCATGACAGCTATTAGCTCAGCCAGATAATAGATCCTGGAAGATTCTGTCTCTTGTGCACCCTCTCTTTCTCTCTCTCTTCCTGCCTGTCTTCCACATAGACCACTAAAGTGACAGAGCTGAAAATAGGCAGCTGAAAATAGGCAGCTGAAATCTGTAGCCGAAACACACTCACCTTTCAAGGAAACGCACACACAGTGCTGCAGGAATATGCTCACATGCTGACTGATAAAACCCTCTTTCTGTTTGCCAGTAGCAGCAAACCACCTCTTTTGGAAATGGTGGCAGGAGTCCAGGCTTCATTCAGCTGGCTCTCTGCACCGACGCACTCGGGGGATCAACAAATTCTCCTGCTCTCTCTCCATCTACAGTCTCTTGTAGACGTGCACTGTAACCTGCAAATGACGGTTTTACACGCTGGCATCATATTTGAAAAGCACCCCCAAGTTAATTTTATGTAAATTCAGAGACCCGCTTTCTCTGTGCTGAGGATGAGATGACGAGACAGCTTAACTGCATGTTGTAACAAACAGTCTTTCATCACCTACATTATACATAACTTCTTGCTCTGGCTCGATTCGTGTGGAAGTTGCCAAATATCACGTGAGCACTGCAGCACTATCTACAAGGGTTCCATCATGTTTGAACTAGAGAGGTGCTTAGCCAATCCTAAGAATCTGTATATTTTAACTGAACAGTATGGCTAAAATAAAGCCGATCAAAATCCAAAAATCTACTGTTTTGTGCACCTCAGCCCGCTGGTGCAGCGCTGCTCTTCTGCACCACAGCTGGACTCAACAGTGCAGCATTTTGCTCCATATAAGAGTGAAAACTGGAGCATGTGAAACTGAAAAATTATGTGCACCAGTGAGTGACTCAGCTCAGACACTAATTATCATTAGTTAAGATCACTCTACAAAACTTTCAGCTAGCAGCTTCTCTTATCTTTAACTAGCGTTTACCATCACTTCCACTGATTTAAAATGACAAACATCAGGTCATATCAGCTGAAAATACTGCCTGTAGCTCTTTAATTTGGATATTGTAGATATTTTAAGCTTATAAACTTAATATTTTTGAATCAGAACCTTCAGTATTTCGATCAAAACATGACAAATTTTCAGGTGATAAAGATGAACAAATTACCTGCTTCTCATGGCCAATACAATAAGATAACCATTATTTTCACATTTTTCTTGTTTTTAAAAAAAAAAAAAGAAGTCCATATAACCTTCCATCTATGCACACCTGAGGGTAAGAAAGGCTAAGATGTAGTGAGCAAAGATGAATGATTTAATATTTCATAACTTTGATCAAACTAAATCTAACTGACGTCACTATGACAATAAAAACATAAGAACTTCTCTGATTCTTCAAATATTCATTTATTTTTTTTGGTAAATATATTTAAAAAAAACCTTCCCAAATATACCGTGCTTTGGCTTTTAAAAGGCATTTTGCAGAATAATTTAAATTAAATGCTTGACATAATCCTGGGTTCAACGTTTTTCACTTGCCTGGTCGGGCAAGTGGGTCAGAAATCTACTGGCCTGAAGTCAATTTTTATTTGCCCCTCTACAAATTCATCTATTTATTAGGAGTTGTCATATAACAAGAAAGACTAAAATCAATTTTCATGTTTCATCCAAGGCTACAGCGTCAATAAAATGTCAGAAAATACTGAAGTCCAAAGTGATGTTTTAAACATCTTGTTTGTTGGACCAAACCCCAAAGATATTCAGTTGAATATAATAATAAATTGAGAAAAGTGGGAAATCTGAAAACAGCATTCTTTGCTAGTTTTGAAATATTTCTTTAACAATTACTCAATGTCACTATTAATATAGGTCCATTCCTTTTTACCACTTGCCTGATTGGTCAAGTGAGTTGCCAGATTTACTTGCTTGACATGGCACCCTGATAATCTGCCAAATCAGATATTATTATAGCTGATTTGTATAGGCTATAATGTCATTATTCAAATTAGAGCTGCAACAATTAATTGATTAATTGATTATTAATAAATTAATCTGCAGCCATTTGATAATTGATTTGAAATGTCAAAATTCTCTTGAGGACTTCATCTTAGGCTTTAGGAAACGCTGGCATTTTCACCTTTTTCTAACATTTTAAAATAAACAACTATTAATCAGTTAATCAAGAAGATAATCGACTGAAAATAATTGTTTGTTGCAGCACTAATTGGATAATAAATAATAGTATACATTTCTCATTTCGGCCAATAATTTGTCAGTCCAGGTATTTATTGTAAATCCCTAAAAAATAATGTCTCAGATTGTGTGGACAGCAGTTGTTATTTTAATTTGTCAGAAACATATTTAACCACCATATAAGTAAATATAAGTATTATGATCTGCAGATACTCAGTATTTGAGGACACAGATTCCTAGTTTATACTGAAAACGCTCCATGTAAACTATTCAGAGATGTATGTGTGAACGCTAAAAATACATTATTTAAACAGATGGAGGAATCCAGTCACGTGACCCATGTGTGAAAGGCGACAGTCATTCATTGTTGGTCTTTTTTCCTCTCTTTCTCCGGCCCAACAAGCCTCTATCCCTTTTTTCCCTCTCGGCTCAACACCAGTGTTAATATAACAGGTTTATCGTACCAGTCTTGACTCGCTTCCTTCAGCGTGACCGACTCATTCATTAAGAAAGTATGGAGAAAATCTCACGCCTCTGTTCCAGTCCTGTGGCGTGACCAATCCTTTGACATCCAGCCCCTCAAAGGAGCCTCTTCATACTCTTACTGTCAGTGATTATTAACACAAATTTCATGGCACTTCTTCTCAGCCTACCACTTGACCTTCCAGTTGACTTCTGATGGTGACCATTAATTGCCCTTTGGCTTGTACAGTAATAAATTATATTCATATTATACTACATTGTCTCACAGTTTTCCTGTAGTTTAACGTTCCTGTTTTTGCTTTCTGGGTAGCCATGAACTTGTAGGAAATCTGTCATGACTGGCCCAAGATCCTCGGTGTGACAGATGTGTTGTTTGGCATTTTGTAAAATCTCAGGGAAAATCATCCTATCTCGACACGTTGGAGGGCTGCATAGCTGTTCTGACCTGTTAGGACAAACAGCCGGTGGTAAATGATTGGGCAGAAATCTGTATGTTTTTGCTGATAAGGAAATACAGGGTGTATAACTTTATTTAAAGAGGTTTATCACTCCTTCTCAAAGATGTTAACTGGATCATATTTTTCAAGTGTGTTTTTTAAAACTCCTTAAAACAATAATCAGGTTCCTGTGTGTTCAGTGAAACAGTTTTTACTTGCTGTAATTGTTCCTCGTGTTCATACTGGCCATATCTGTAGTAATGTAAGTGGTGAGTTAATTTAAGTTTAATATTAGAACTGAGCAGTCTGAATTAGTCGAATCAAGTGGGTATTTTCAATAGTTATATTTCTTTAGTTCAGGTTTCCCTCTTTGTGTTTGTTTTCATGCTGAGCTGTGATGGAGGAATAGTGACACAAAAAGGAGAAAAATAGTAACTATGGAACTCAGATTGCTGAAATCTAACATAAACTACAAATTAAGTTTTCACAAAATAAGGACTGTTGATTTTGTCCCCCATTGCAGGCACGTTAGGAAGGAATCTGTATGAATGAGGGGACAAATACAGAAACCAACCTATGGGAACCTGACTATTGTTTTAAGATTGACTTAAGAAATTATGAGTCTTTCTTTCAAATCTTCTTTTGACTGGCTCTGTCTGTGTTCATAGCTCCATAATACTTTTCCTTTTACAAGAAAGAAAACACGTTTTTGCTTCATGTCTAATTTGGAGTAAGAAAATACAACAACAGTGGTGATTTTAAAACTCTAATTGTATTTACTGCACGAAAGCTCAGCACTGTGTATACAATATTTTTAGGCACATTAGTAGCAAACTTGTGGATTAATTCTTTATGTCAATCTTAATTATAGCTTTCATTATATCAATACTACAAGCACAGATGATGACCTATTCTTGCTAAATCAAAAACACCAATACCAACATATATAAGTGGTCTTGGGTGCAGAATCCCTCATGTTTGAGCCAGATTGTCTGGTAAACCTGATGCACCGATCTGGACCATGACAGCAGACAAGGGTTGGATGATATGTGAAAAGTTTCCAACTGCACCCCGGCAGCTGAACAACTGGCAATTGCAGATATATTCATGTAGTTTCAATGGAGCGGTGAGGTTGCTGATTTCCACAAGTTCTTTTAGGTTTGTTAGTCAAATAAATACACAAAATGAACTCAGAAAATGTCAAGACAGGAAATATTCTTACTCCTATTTTACTCCTACTGTAAACATTTTGAATTTAAGTTTAGACACCCGACACATACTCAACAGAAACAAAATAAAAGTCACTGAAACTGTCTTGGTTAGTCTTTCCACTTTTCCAACAACCACCAACTCTGGTTTGGTCGAAATAAATCTCTAATTCACCAAGTTAGATGTGAAAATATTCCAGCCTCCAGCCGTTGCTGACCTCTTGATGCTTTAGGGTGACCCCACTGAACAAGTTTGTGCAGCAGTGCACATTTTTTCTTCGGAGGCAGAATAAAATTATTTTTAAAAATGCCTAAAAACAAAAAACAACTTCCAATGGAATGAGCTAATCGCAGATAGCCAGTATATTCGTCCAGTTGCACAACCTTTCACTGGACAACAGCAGGGGTGAGAAAAGGCCCTGGATGAAAAGTCACAGATCCCAAAAGTTATTAGAATTCACATTGTGTACCAATCCACTCGGTAGTTTCCAGTGGTCAGAGTATCGCCAAAATCAGTAGGATTCATTCTCTGGTTTATGAATGCCTGGTTCAGACTGAAGTGCCTTAAACTTTTGGATGGATTGCTATGAACTTTTGTACAAAGAAGAGGTTTGAACAATTTCATGAATATGTTGACTTTTTGGCATAAGGCCTCAGGAAAAACTAAGACATCGTTGATTTATTCTCTTCATGCATTCTTTTCATTTTATTCTGAATTAAGTTTAAGTCTTTGTCAAAGGAGATCTTGTTCTTGTAAGACTGAATGTAGGACGGTGCACAAATACTCTCATGATGTACTCTGAGGTGGAAGTATTTCTGTGACTCCTACGAGGGATTCTGACAGACTTGATAAATACAGGCCCAGAGTTTATCTGTCAGCTGACTACTACTATCTGTTTATTAAGTCATCTGTGTGTGCGTGCGTGTCTGTGCGCTGCGTCCAACTAAACTGGTGTCATGTGTCGACC
The DNA here is from genome assembly GCA_027495735.1 of Lutjanus campechanus. Classification (NCBI taxonomy): domain Eukaryota; kingdom Metazoa; phylum Chordata; class Actinopteri; order Lutjaniformes; family Lutjanidae; genus Lutjanus; species Lutjanus campechanus. The sequence goes on from JAJHUR010082386.1 coordinate 34,643, forward strand.
TGCTGACTGGTTAAGTGGTTGTCGTGCTGGTTGGCTGCCGGCTGATGGTTTGCACTGTTTTTGGAGGCTGAGGGCAAATTAAAATCCAAACACAATTACATGGCATTCATTTAGCTGACACTAATGAGGGAGGAGGCATGGAGAGAGAGAGAAAGGGAGGAGGAGGACAGAGAAAGGGATGCAGTGTTTCCCAGAGAAATGTTCTGTTAGTGGGTGGAAGTGGCGCAGGAATGTTGGGTGGATTGTTTGAAAAGTTGTGCACTTCTGTGATGTTGCATGAATTGGATAAAAACGTTTCCTTAGTCCATAATAATTTTCTGATCCTTTTTAATACAGGAAGCATATAAAATATCTTTAATTCTTTACAAGTTTTTTTTATTGGTCTTGACAGCAGTCTTGCATTTCAGGGCCTCTCATCAGCATTTGAACTCAGCATACCAGCTAAACTAACTAAAATTATATTACCATGTGAGGGTAATGTAACATAAACAACATTTTATTTTTCAGACAATCCTGAAATTAGTAGAAACTGATGGTTGTCACGATGGTAGGATTATTCTTGTTACATAATTGTTAATGGGGATGGAGATTAATCACTAATGGTGTAGTAGAGAGATAGTGGGATGAGCGTAGAAGCAGAGGCGCTGATGGATTGGAGAGAGAAAAGAGGGAAAGCAACATGGATGGCCAGCCAGAAAGACCAGTTAAGATGCGTAGAGCTGCAACGTTAAGGTGCTTTGTTGATTGACAGAAGATTAATGTTAATTTTTTTTTAGAATTCATCAATTGTTTAAGTCATTTATAGACTGAAAATGCCAAACATTTGATGGTTCTGGCTTCTGAAAGGTGACAGGTTCTCAAATTAAGTCCTCAGATGAAATAATGAAGCCTAATAAGTAGAGGTCTTGCAGGTTTACACAGATCCCTTTAACTGTGATGTAATTTGGTTGAAACTGGTTAATCATACCGATGCTGTAAGTGTTGCTGTTCTCTCAGGTCGTCCTCATTTTGGATCAGGTCTGCTCTGACTGGATCTGACTGGTCTTTGGGTCTTTCTTTTTTGAAAATTCTGGTTTTGTCTGGCTTAGATAGATTTTAAATGAGTCAGTGTAGTTTAAAAATCTCTACCGCAAACATAACCTCTGCAGGGAGACTGTAATTCTCTAACACACAAGTATAAAACCATTTTAAAGAATAATTCTACTTTATTACAACTTGGGTCCTATTTTCATAGCTTTGTCTGTCATTTAAATGAATTATGATATCATTATATTGACCAAATTAACATCAGAGAGATCCTAAAAAAATGTCAGAATGGTCAAGAAATATGAGGATTCAGGTGATTAGGAAGGCTGTGAACAAGTGCCCTGCTTAGACAAACTTATTTGGATGAGAAAATGAAGGCCAACGATAAAATTTTTACCCCAAATTAAGACAGCAACTAAAAGTTATTTTTATTATTGAGTCATCTGTTTATTAATTTCAAAATTAAACAAATAATCGTTTAGTGCAGCAGTGGTTCCCAAACTTATTCTGGCAGGCCTCCCTTTCAAAAGCTGAAAAGGTTCACACTCCTCCACCCCACAATTATTTATCAATTATTAACAGTAATTGGGGAAGCAACTGATAAAAATTGATCCAACGGTTGAATTTTAATGACGTAAATGTTTTTATGATAGCATCAGCAAACTCTTGTTTGTTTTTTTTCCTACATAAATCATGTTCATTTTACTTTGTTTCACTCTATATTTCTCCCCTGGTCATCCATACCCCCTCTGCAATGCCTCTGCACCCCTCAAGGGGGCCCACCACCCAATTTGGGAACCACTGATCTATAAAAAAATGGTGGACGGGTGCTCATCACAATTTCCCAGAGCTCAGAGTGACGTCAAATTGCTTCTTGTGTCCAACCAACAGTCAAAAACCCTCTTCATTTACTACATTATTATAAATAACAAAGAAAATCAATGAAACCTCACATTTAAGGCCAGCAAACCTTTCAGATTTTTACCTGAAAAATGACTGAAACCATTATTGGACTAATTGATTAAGAAACTAATCATTTCAGCCCTACCCCCAAATATCTGTTGTAATCATCCATCACAGTTTACAGATTCACTTCCTACTTTGACTTACTGTATGTAATGTAGTTGTGTGCTCTCTGTGTTTTTGAGCAGCAGAAATGGACAAAAAATACCCCAAAAAAAAGACTGGTGACATTTTGTAATAAACCAGAGTCATTCTTTCGAGAGAGACTGAAAGAACTGAAAAGGAACGGACAGAGACAGTAGTGAACTGAGAGATGTTGGTATGTGGCGGTTTACCAACTGACAGAACAGGGAAGGAATTTTTTTTCTGCTCACCCTCCGTCACATGCACACACACACACACACACACACACACACACACACACACACAGGAAATCCCAGATAATGTCCATGCTTAGTGTGTCAGTAAGTCAACCGGTCAGTGAAGTTTGCTGTCAACTGCTTTGTTGTGTCTGTGTTTCAGAAGGGAAGATCGAGTAACCTGTCAGACCAACACACCTGCAATCAGCATTATAAATAAACAGTCAGCTGGTCTGTGGGCTCAGCTACAAGTCACCTGAGTTACCTGTTAGCCGATGAAACTATCATGAATGAAACTTTTAAGTTTCTGAAGTATGTCTGTACCGCTGGTGGACTGCACGTGTGACCGGTAGTTCATAGTCAGTCAGCCAGGATTACTGCAGGGTGAGAAAACAAAAGGCTGCTGATAGATGTCAACTCAGAATTCATTTTTTTTGGCCCTATAACTCTGGTATAAATGAGGAAATGAAGCAACAGTGATTCAGCACAAACCCACAGTTTGTGGAAATGAAAGGGGCTTTCTGTTTAAGGTTTAGGTGTTAAAATAGTTTGGGAGATCAAATGGTGACTGAGATCAGACAACAAGAAAGGTACTGGGAACTCCTTTTGAAAGCCACGTGCCAGGAAAAAAAGCTTTTATCTGTTGGCTGAATCTAAGAATGGGAAATGAAGACATGGACACTTAGTTTCTATAGAAGGTGAAAATATTGTTTTCATAGTGTCACAGATCCTCGGCTTAATAAACCTTCACCCACAGGTCTTATCAGCCAGTATGTTCCACAGTTTGCGTGTTACTGTCTGTTTGAGTACCATGCTGTTACTTCCTCTTTAAAATTTTACTATCAGTTCATGTGAATGCATTTTTTTGGATTAGGGATGTTAGTAGTCGATAGCAGTGAAATTACACCATTCCCAATACCTAATTCAATATCACGGTAAAAAACAAAAACAGTAATAACGTCATTATTGTTATTTTTCTTTGCCAGCTGAAATAAAAACTCATCTGAGCTTCAAGGACAAAAGACTGAAGGGGATATTTACTAAGCCCGACACAAATCACTGTCAGAGGAGCTTGCTGCTAATGTCTGGGAAGTAATGGAGTGCGGAAGTGATTTCTGCTGCCAAACCTTGAATATAAGTGCAAGCAGTAGTTTAAACTTACTGACATGGTGACACCATTAGTCCAGATATATCTATTTTAAATGCTTAAGTTATATTTTGATGACAGATGACACAGACTGAACAGTAAGGAGTCAGGATGGCAGCTTACTACTATGAGCTGTGGTTACATTACATTGCATTAGCCTAAACACGATAGCCTTTAGCATTTAGCCATTGCAGACGTGGAAATTTTGCTACATGCTGTCTCAAATAAAAGTAATAGTAACGTATTTCAGGATAAAGATAACAAGGATAACATGTTGGATATAACATTAACATGTAATGAAACTCACTCGACATCTGGATGTCTGCCTTTGAGGTGCTTTGCTAAACTGGAAGTGTTTCCTAATTCTGTCTAAAAAGGTAGCATACTGTTTTTTGCGAATTTATTATTTATTATCTGCCTCAAGCCCAAAATACTTCTATACACGACTCTAAACTGTTTTTCTTTTTGAGGAGTTGAGGTGGAGCTGTCGCTGCAGCTGCACTTGTCATTTTTTGTTGGCAAAACCGCCTACCAACATGGCTGTTCTTCTTCCTTTGATATTTAATGGGCAGACTAGAAATAGTGCTGTCAAACATATTGCTAAATATCAATACTGAATACTTGAAATGCTTTCGATACTCGCAGTATCGATACTCTGGTACTGGGTGCACTTTCTCACTCTCTTTTCTTCTTGACAGTGAGTTAACACACACGACTGCAATGTTTACGTAGTCCCCACCTCCTCTCACTTACCCACAGTGCTGTCTTCATTTCTTCATCATCACTTGTGTCGTATATATATTTTCTGTCATGTTATAGCCTCGTTATATCTTAAATATATAAATACATATCTATATGTATATATATATATATATATATCATGATAGATTTTGGATATATCATGATACGGCATTTGTTTTCTTGTCCTGGTTTAAAGGCTGCATACAGTAAAGTGATGCGATTTTCTGAACTTCTCAGATTGTTTTAGCTTTTTTGCTGTTTGCCTTTACCCACTTTGTCATTATGCCCATGATACTGATTATTTAATCAAAAATCTCAGTGTTAATGTTTTGTGAAAGCACCAATATTCATACCGAAAATATTGTCACAATATTGGTCAAAAATATAGGGATATTTTATTTTGTCAATATCGCCCATCGATAGTACAACAAACTTACTTTATTTCTTTAGCCACTTCCATTCTTTGGATTACACAACATGTCATCGGTCACAACCTACATGATCAATAATTATTGAAATCGACTGATGTGAAACTTCACTATTGTGAGAGGATTTCCAGCTATCGCCCAGGCCTAATGTTAAGTCACTTTGTTTCCCAGTAGTATCAAAATGATATTGATATTTTTCAAGGTATTTTATCAAAATGAGAATTTCCAGTATCAAGACAACACTAACTAGAACACTTGTAGGCATATATGCGTATCTACAAGGTATAGAAGAATTACATCTGTTGTACCTAACCACAGCACTGTAGAAAGACAAGTTGCGTCATGTTTTCAGAATTTTGTCCTCAATCTGGTACTAAAGAATCAGTTCTCATGACATCCCTCGTTTGAATTTACAAGACAGTTTAAAAGTTGTTTTAGGTTAAACTTTTTTGCATATTTTGCTGGAGCCTGGAGCATTGAAAGCCCTGCTGTGCCACTACAGTGGTCCCAGCGTCCCAGTGTTTCACTTTTCATTTCATTGCTGTCGTCACTTGATTATTACTTAGTGTGACATGTTGTTAATATTGTTGTGAAAGGAGAAAATGTCAACATGTCAAATGCTTTAACAGAAATGATGAATCAAAGACAAATGACACAAACGGGTGAGTTTCATTGGGCTAAACCAGCAGTCGACTGCTCACAGGTCGAAGACGTCATGTTTTCTGTGTGTGTGTGTATATGTGAGGCGCACTAGGTGTGTGTGATAGCCATATGTGAGGTATGTGACGCATAGTGTGTGTGAGTGTGTTGTTGCTGGGTGAAAAGCTCTATAGTTAGGTCCCTCCCTCCCTGTCTCCAGGTTACCATGGGGACAGGAGGTAACTGTCTGTGTGTGTGCGTGCCTGCGTGTGTGTATAGCTATCATGATCTGTGAATTGGTAGCTTTTCGTAGCACACTGCAGTCGGATAAACAACGAAGTCAACCAGTACGCCTCGGCAGCTCTCTCTCCTCTGTCTCTTGTTTCTCCTCCTTCGATCCCTCCTCTCCTCCTCCTCCTCCTCCTCCTCCTCCTCCTCTTCCTCTTCCTCTCCTCAGTGTTCAGTTCGTGTCTCTCTCTCTCTCTCTGGTACATCGTCAGTGGTTTTCAGTCATGACGGAGAGCTGAGAGCTGATGAATGAAACTCCTGGAATGACAGACAGACAGACAGGCCTCAGGCATCCAGATCAGATCTCTAACTGTGTGTGTGGAGTAATTTATATCTTACCGTGTCTGTGTGCGGTCTCGCGGTATAGCTTTATGTTTGTATGTCAGGTCTGTGTTTGAATTCTTGTCAGTCTGTACATGTACAGTGTTTTGCCTGATATGTGTTTGTTCAGTTTCCTGTCTGACATCTGTGTGTATTTGTGTGTATGCACTTCATTTCTGTCTGTGAATAATCGATTTCAGCGTTTGTGTGTTTTTATGAATGCTATGTGAATGGGACAGAGTTGATGTGATTCTTGCTGTTTGTGTTTTACTGTCGTGGTTGTTGTCATCCTCGTGGATTTGTGCTGTATAACTATGTCTAAGTGCTTTGAAATGATTTGAATTATTGCTGTGTTGTCAGTTTCTTGTGCGTTTCTGGGCTGTGAACTCCAGTATAGCCTCAGGATTAGATTATGAACAACTAGTCACACAGCCTTTAAGTACTGACGGGAGGATAGTAGTCATGAGTTCATTGTGAACGGAGGAAGAAATGCATTAAAACATCAGAATCAACAACTACAAAAGCCATTTCATGTATAATGTATTTATGGGTTCATTAATGAAACTGGATAGTCAGTCAGCATTGCTGGCAGTTTTCCTCAGTGGCCAAGTACAGTACTGCAACAACAACAACTACAACAACAAAAACATGCAGTCTGGAGAGCGTTTTCTTCAGAAACCACAATTTAAAGATGTTTGAACAGGATGACTGTTGACAGGATACATTGAAAGAGGCAGACAAGGTCAGTCGTCCCTTTTTAGACCATAAAGATTTGAGATTTCAAAAACTTGCCCTGAGTCTAGAAAAGTTTTTTTTTTTTTTTAATGCAGTGAACAATGTGTGGAACCAAAGTTCACAAGCGTCAGTTCCACCTGGAAACCTGCAGCTGTATGCCGTTTGCAACATGTGCTGAGATTAGCACAACAGACTATAGTTGCAATTTATAATTGATTTGTCGGTTTGAGTCCAAAAAAGTAAATCATTAAGCTTCTGAAATGTGATTGTTTTCTGGTTTCTGTATGACAGTAGACTGAATATCTTTGGGTTGTGAACAAAACAAGACATTTGAGGATGTCATCTTAGGCTTTGGGAAACAGTGATCGACACTTACCACCATTTTTTTTAACATGTTGTACACCAAACAGTTTATCAGTTAATCAAGAAAATAATCAACTGATTGATCGACATTGAAAATAAATGTTACTTGCAGCCCTCCAACAAACTATTTTGCATGTGAGTCACTCACACTATGGTCAGTGCAAAACAAATGCCTGAGCTGGAGAGCCAATCTGCATCCCTTTTTAAATCAGTTGTATGAGAACAATTCAGGTTCCCGGTCAGTTAGAACAGCAGCAGAGATAGATTTATGGATAAGACCGTGTGTTGACATTGTAGTCGGTGTATGAACCAACTTCTGTGTACCGTTACACCCCTGTGACTGATGGTGACACTCTTGGCATGGCAGCTTTTGCCTGCTGTTTTATGATATTAGCACTAATATGATGTATAGAGTTTGAAAATTACTATTGACCGTTGTGAAATTTCATTATGAGCTGACGCTGAATGTTTACGGTCACCCTGTGTTTTATTTTTCCTCTTTACTTTTGTCAGTTTCTGTAATGATTTGAATTTGATTCTACTCCGTTTCACTGACTATGAGTCTGCCCATGTGTGTTGTTTTAGTGATGTTTTATGGATTTCTTCACATGGTTCTTACCCTCTGTGTTTGTATGTGTCAGTTTTACCTGCAGGACACTAAAAGCAGCAACGGGACGTTCATCAACAGCCAGAGATTGAGTCGCGGCTCGGAGGAGAGTCCGCCCTGTGAGGTTCTCTCCGGCGACATCATTCAGTTTGGCGTCGACGTCACTGAGAACACACGCAAAGGTACAAGCACATACACATTATATTTCCACATAGTAACATTAAAATTATAGTGATTTTAGTACAAACAGTATTTCACGGCATGCTGAGAGAGATGCAGAATGGATAGAATCAAAGGAGGATGGTATGGTGAGGTAGAACAGGGTTTTTTTCCTTCCTCCACCAGCCTTGTAGTTGATAATGCACCCATACAACTCTGAAATAATTACACTTGACTAACCCTGAAGGGAACCTTAGGGCTCATTTTGCTAAGGTCATGGACTACATGCTGTGCAAAGTGGATATTGAGGTCAAATTTTCAGCTCCACTGAGACCCTTTTCATTCTGGAGACTCAGTGTGCACTCAACCTAAACTGGACCTCATTCATATGAGACTACTATTACAGGTTAATCTGGGAACACTTACTCCAGTCTACAGTCCCAAACACTCCACTGCTAAACCACAATACATTTGATAAAATAAGACTCAGATTCAGATTACTTTATTGGCCGTTAAATTTACATAAAATGGAGATATCGTCTTTGGCTCTGGTATATGGGACAGTGAACAGCATACACAACAATACATGAAAAAACAATGATTCTGCAATGTTCTGGGCAATCATTGGTGTCCTTTCATTAATAACTTATATGAAGTTCAATTGGCAGGTTCTTTAAACATTTTTATCCATCACAATAAATATCAGGTCTGCTTTAGTATTGTAAAAGTATTGTTGTAAGGTCATGCAGTTGAGACTTTTCATATCAATCAGCCCCTCAGTTGCAATACCACAAAACAATTAACAAATTCTGACAAATAACAGGCGTAATATTAGTTACAATAAATTGCACAACCCAAGCAAGTTTCTGGAGACAGCTAGCAGGGTGTCATACTGTATGTTTGAAAAATGAAATGAAACAAGTGTTGTTTTGTAGGATGGTTTGCCAAATATTTACCTTTGATGTCGAGATTAGGTGAAATGAGCTAAAGCATGTGCAGCCATCGGTATGCTCCTTTAAAGCCTAGTGCAGAGAATATAAAACTTTTGACAATAACCGCATGACTGCATGAGCATGGGGTTGAGCTAAATATTGTTTATTTTGTTTGGTCGATCTCATGTTCTTCCATTGTGCAATGTGTTTGAGATTGAGCTGTCATACATGCCCAGTTAGGAATTCAGCCTATGATTGGTCAACAGACTCAACCCAAGGCGTCGTGAGATTGCTAGTGGACAGCAAATAATATGCCAACAACAACTCTTTTCAACTCAGAAAAAATGGATTTATAATCTAAGAAGACATTCAGTGTTGGATTTATCATTATGGATTTATTTTACAAAGTCTTCAAAAAGACACCTCAGTTCAAGACTGGATTACAAAGCTTCTGAAAGGGATACGATCGCACCGGAGTCGACGTTCTAGTCACAAAGGTAACGTTATTGTTAGCCTTTCCTGCTCAGCTTACTGTTGGGCTAACTTCCTTTAGTTTTCAGCAGTTGGGAAATAACAGACAAGTCTTTTCTTGGTCTTGAGAAGCTGCAGAGTTAATTAAGTGATGAACTTTAACCTCTGCTGTACATTTACTGCCAGATTGACTATTTACTGCTAACCTTTTTCTCTGCTCTGCACGCTATGCACACGTAATCCTCTGCCCTATTCGCTAAAGGAGCCACCCAACATATTGCAGTATCCTGCAATAAAGTCTTACAGCAAGGGACAAAAGTATTTCACACACACACACACACACGTCCAGTGACTCCTTGTGTGTTTCTGTTTAATATTGAACCATTGGAATAATCTTGAAATCAGTTCCCAGATCAGTTGTTTACATTTTGCAACAACACGGTGTCTGGACACAGTCTGGGACAAAAAATGTCTTGCGGTAATCCTGAGATCTTCTTCAGTACCGGCTTTAACATGTTTCATTATGTGTCCATCTGAATGGTGTAATGGAGGCTGCAGATAAACTTTTTTCATAGCTGGTGGGCGCTAGTGGGGTTGAGGACTGGGCTTGGGCAATATGTTAAATCTGTCCTCTCAAGTCTCAGCTGGGGTATGTGTGCAAGCAGCGAATTCACGACGTTACATATGCTTCATATATTCCCTACATCCAATAAACAAAGAATACTCACAGAGTGTCAAAAAATTTAATATTCTCGCACCTATTTTCCTTTATAAACAGAAAAATACAACCGCACGCCCTCTGAATACAAGTTTCTCTCTTACCAAACTAAGACGAGCTTAATTGGCTCGTTAAGTCCTTGTAAAACACATGTAAAACTCACCGGCTTTGTTAGTCTGGGAGAAGAGTGCAAAGAGTCTAACTCTGCAGGTGGCTCACTCCTCACCCGTCTCTGCACACTCATGTTCTGGCTGAGTGTGTGTGTGCTGTGCTGCTGGATGAGAGTGTGGTACGGAGCAGCTGCTGCCCCTCTGCAGACCATTACATTAGCAAAATAAAATGTCAAATACTGCTGCAAACACTGATGATGGATTCAGACCATTGTCGATACGCATTATATTTGTCTGATCACCCAACCCTATTGAGGACTTCTCTCCACAGTCTCCATGTTCACTGATGGCGTAGTCGACATGGTGTTGACTCAGAACTGGCAACCAGTACTGAAAAGCTGTACATTAACATGGTGGTTGTCTGTTTGTTTCTCTAGTCACTCATGGCTGCATCGTGTCAACAATCAAACTCTTCCTACCTGATGGGATGGAGGCACGCCGACGAAGCGAGTAAGCATTCTCATTTCTTAACACTGATCCATAATTCCTTCATTCACATTGATCCCTCACAAACTGTAACAACACTGTGTTTGTAGTTGGACGGCTTGAATGGAAGATTGTGATCAGTTAATGCAACAATAGAATGATCCAGTTTCTGATGGTATTAATAGTTCTGTGGTTACTGTAAACGAAGCTGTTACTGCCTGTCTGGCTGCTCATATGCACACGCACACACCAAATTTCTGCTTGCGTAGTGATGTGATTAGTGTCAGTCTAGTTGTTGATGAGGACAGCCATTTTGTTAACAAGCTGCCAGGGTAGTGGTGCATATGTGTGTCTGTGTTCGTGTTTATGTTTTTGATATTTATGAAAACGTGAAAACTATTGTTGTTGTTGGACAAGTGGTCATTTGGTGTTTACATTAATTCATGCTGAGTTGGAGAATAAAGGATATTCTGTTCACACACAGAACAACAAACTCTGTGTGTGTGTGTGTGTGTGTGTGTGTGTGTGTGTGTGTGTGTGTGTGTTAAACAGGCTGTAGCAGACCAGCAGCTGACCCAGCAGGGAACTTCCTACTGTATTGGGAGTCCCACCTGTGTGTGTGTGTGTCTGTGAGTTTGTAATTGGCTACTGTAGATACCATGTGGAATCTGTTTGTGTGTGTGATGCCGGGGCACAGTGCCATGGGGGGCAGTGCCATCTGCTGCCCTGCTGTCCAGTCTTCAGTCTGGAAAACACAGACGAGCATCCTGACCTGTACATTGCAGACTGAAGTAAAGAGTTCTGGGTCTGTTCAGCTCTGGCTGTCTGTCTTGACAAACGAAGAGTTGATTTCCAAAACTCTGTGACCATTTACTCGCGTCAGAGACCATGTTATTTTAGCTCTGTTTTTCGTCTCTGTGGACTCCTGAGGGAAATATTAAGCTCTTGAGAAGCTAAATGCTCCCATGAGTTCACAGGCTAGTCGCTAAATGTGTCTGTTTGGTGTTTGTTTCTGAGCACGTAGTGTGTAGTGGAGAACAGGAATGTTGTTAAAAATGTATTAATCATTAGTGTAGAAATGGCAGTAATTGGGTTTCATTTGACATTGTTTTTTTTGTCAGAGCCATTTGTTGAATAAAGTGACTTAAATGTGAGCTTACAAAGTGAAAAACAGAGAAAACAAACAAGAAAAGAATGAAAATGTGAAAAAGAAGTTTGTTTCTCATTAATGATTAATGGGTTGATTGGTTAAGGAAGATGCACAAAATTTGCAACCCTAGTGGACAAGTTTGGCAATTTATCACTTGAAATTATGCCATAAAAGTGGCGAGAGTGAGCCTAAACTGAAAGTTTAGGTACAGCTGAATGGACAATGAGCTGAAACTAGGGCTAAACCATACCTCCCCACCCCCCATCATTATTGTGATGTACATGCATTACCAGCCTCAGGTAGCCAGCCCCAGAAGCAGACGGGTCACTGTGAAGCAAAGTATCATGGGAGGAAAGTTTAAAAAAAAAAGAAAAAAAAAAGAATACAATCACCAGAGTTGTAATTTTTAATATTGATTGAATTTTTTTTATGTTGTCTAGGGCTGCAACTAACACATCTGCGCATCTTTCAGCAAATATGTGGCTGAAATCAGGTGCTTCTGTGCTTGAGGACATCAGACTCAAAGGCACAAAAGGGGCTGGAGCACAACTGATCAATTTACAGCTTTAATAGTGCAAACAGACTCGGATGAAGACACAGTAGTGTTGAAAAGTTAGACTGTGTGCACTATTAAAGCTTTAAATTGATCAGTTGTGCTTGAGACCTTTTTGTGCCCCAAAGATATTCAGTTTAGTGTCATAAAGGAGTAAAGAACCCCCAAAATATTCACATGTGAAGAAGCTAAAATCAGGGAATTTGGACTTTTTTTCTTTGAAAAATTATTCAGACTGATTAATCGATTATCAAAATAGTTGATGATTAATTTAATTCATTTAATCATTGAAGCTCTAATGTTGCCATGTGTGTAAGCGCACAATCTGATTTCTATAAGAGAATTATTTTAACAGCATTTTAATTGGAATGATTCTATCTCAAGCTTTATTTAATCCATATAAACAGTTAATAACTATGACGGTGATGGAAGAATATGGAGGAAATTACACCATGATGAGCCTCAGTGATGCCACCCACCATCACAAAGCCATACGACAATAACTTTCCCCAAGAAGTTATTTTTTATTAAGCACACAATTTCTTTAATCAAGGACGGCCCTGCTATAATTAAGTCTATGGAGCTCTGTCTATAAAGTGCAGCTGGAGAGGGAGAGTGATGTGAAGCTAAATCAGACAGATTTATTAATAGCTGAAGAATGTTTCTGCTCCCCCGGTGTTAGCATTAGCCTTCTGGAAGTCTGCCAGATACAGCTTTGTACAGTCGCCCTGTGTGTGAGAGCAAAGCATCTGTATTTATACAGTGCCAGACAAAATCTATGTCCTTTGAAAACTCAGTGGTGTTAGAGTAATATTTCAACTCAGTGATGTAGGAGTGAGTCTGACAACTCAAAAGAAGAGATTAGCGTACCTTTGAGCCCTGCTCTTTTTGGAAAAGCTAAATCTTTGGAGCGGTCCACTAAAACACGTGGATGCGGTGTGTTTTGAATAGCTGCAGTCTGAGCTCCTGGCAGCCGCTTGCATTAGACTTTATGTAGAATGAAAAGCTGCGACAGATTGAACACACCCATATTATTTTGTTTTCCATCTAATGCAAAACACCTGCTGTGACCTCACTGATTGGGGTGTGGCCAGAGAAGTTTGAAAACGTGCAGCAGCAGCGTTCTGCCCCCGTGATTCAGCGTGCAGTCATTCTTTCACATCGGTTTTAATGAGATGACACACCGAGAGGAGAACAACACAAAAAGATCCAGTTCACAAGTTGGAGCAAGTTGTAAATTAAAGCTCTGACTCTGCTTCATTTAATGGCTCACAGTTCCAGTTTCTGTGTAGGAAATGTGACTTTTATCTGGTGTAAAATGATTCTACTAGGTAAAAATATGACTGTATAATAATGAATTCATACCTGTTCAAGTTTAACCTCCATTGTTTATTCAGTCTCTTGTTTGTTCATGACAATAGCTCTCCTTTGTTTCCCTTATCAGTCGGTTATCACTTGATGTATTTCCTTAAACCTCCCACGCTCTTGCACACACTCATGTTGAAGTGGTTTGAGAGGATGTTTCATTTTCAGGTGAGTGGAGCTTTTAAATGTCTGCTCCACCCCCTCATGCAATGGCAGGTTTGTTATCCAGCACACCTTTAGCCTCCCACATGCCATAAAGGCAGTGGAGAGCTATAGCTGCTGCAGGGAGGTTTGTTTCCTCACAGCGAGTGCCAGGAGGGGTGGAGCTACTGCAACCTGCACAAGTTGCAAGAAGAAAATCATCTGTTGTGCTCAGAGGAGAGGAGGAGCAAAGAGTAGAAAGAAAGAAAGTTTGTGTTATGGGATGACTTCACTCACACTGTGGAAAAGAGAGGAATCAGCTGCTCGGTCTGGAACTAAGAGAGAATATGAAGAAACAAGGACGGATCCATTTTCTCCGAGGAGTAGCTGTGTTAGGCTGAGATAGAGGCCGAACAGTGAACTTTGTCCTGTGATAAATCATCGGCTGAGACGCTCAGGAAGAAGACCTGACAGGTAACGTCTCTGCTGTCCAGAATCTGAGCCAGGATTTTTAGGTTCAGACGGTCCTGATCAGGCCAGGACATGCTGCTGATTGTTCATTCAGGTTTATAGCTAAATACTGTTATAATTAAGATTTATATTGCCACTCAATGGGAAGCTTGAACTGTCAGTTGTATCTGTTAAATGGGCAGCAAATGATCTACAACCTGTAATAAAATGAAGCTGTAAGTCTGCAGTGCTTGACAGTTGCTAGAGAACATATGAAACAGCTGGTTTCTAATGTTCACATGACTGTTTGGTTTGTTAGAGAGAGAGAGAATTCACATGAAAAAGAACAATCAAACAACCAAAAGTGGAGTTCAGATAGTTCAGGCAGCTCTGCAGAGGACTCCTTATAGTTACAACCTCACCAACCACATTCAGCACATTACTTAAATCTTTGTTCTCCATGCACTGTGTAAAAGGATCCCAAATGATTTCATAGAGCATGCGCGTATCTCTAATAATCTTCTCCAGACATAGTTATGCACAGTTCTTTAATCCAATTAATGAACTTTGACCTTCTTCAAAGAGTGCGGGATAAGTCTTGGCAAGCAGTAAACTGAACTCTAAAGATTTACAATACTTTAAAACAGAGAAAAGCACCATATTGTTTAGGGGTGTTACAATTGTCTAAATCCATGATTCGACTTTGATTTTAAGGTCATGATTTTTTTTTTTCACTGACGTCTATGTCAGTGTTAAACTATCGAGTCTTGATTTGTAAAGATGATTTGAACATATTTGTTGATACCCTGACAGCTGTCATTTTCATTTTCAAATTCTTCTTTCTCTGTATGATATCAAGTGTCATTTAAAGGCTGGTAAGCTGTGCTGTGTCATCTTTGAGGTGTTGTCTTTTTTCCTACAGGCATGTACAGGACGCCACAAGTAGGCAGGGGAGGAGAAAAAAAAACAGGGACAAATGCCGATTCTGCCTTTTTGATTCGATCACTGAAACTGAAAGCTCATTTAGATCGATTTTTGATTTAATATTGAAACCCCTAATATTGTCACATTTTGAAAAAGTTGAAAATGGCAAATGTTGAGCATTTTCAACTTAATAGTTTAGTAGTTATTGATTGATTGCCAAAGTTGTTGCTTTCTTTTAATTGACCAATCGTTTGATCCAGCAATGGTTTCAGCATTAGTGCTGATTACTTGAGGTGTAACAATACCAAAAACTCAACATACAATAATAACACGGAAGAAAGTCGACAATATTTTTGTTGCAGTATTCTTGGCTAAATAAAATTGTTTAGAGGAAAAAAAGTCTTAATTCTGATTTGTACAGCTTTTTTGTTCATATAAAGTTTGTTTTTCGTTTTAACTTTAAGTGGTTCAGCTTTTCTCCTTTTAAGAAAATAAAAGTGGTCAGCCGTGAAACTAAGAATGTGCAAAAAGTTTGGATGTCTGGATTATGTAAGTACAATTGCAAATCAAAAACAATGCAACAGTCAGCAGCTGACATTTAAAATCAAGATAATCAAATAAAATAATTAACCATGTAATATCACAGTAGATGTTGCCACAGTGCCAAAAAAAAAGCATAAAGACTGGATGCTGAGCTGGTCATAATCTTCACGAGTCCTCGGCTCCACGACAGGTCTGAGTTGGGGTGTGATTGTAAAACTTATTCAGTTAAATATCTGAGCAGGACACAGATGGAAACTACTGCCAGTGTTTTCCATCATCAGTCTCTGCTGAACCGCATGCAAAACACACTCAGCTAAATCTGATGTGGATGACTGATTCCTGTGGACCGGCTGCACTTTGAGTGTGTGTGTGTGTGTGTGTGTGTGGGCAGCCTTGATGTTCTTGTGAGCCATAGTTGAAGAGCTGTGAATTTAGGTCATGTTATGCTG
>JAJHUR010082387.1:0-19844 GCA_027495735.1 Lutjanus campechanus
TCTTCAACAAGGCGATGCAAAGGCGTCTCACCGCGTGTAGTGACAGATTTATGGTCCTCACAAGCTGCCTAACCTGAAGTGCCCTCAGCTCATTATATAAGATAATGAAGGTGGGGAAATCTGAGCCTACATACACCATGAGTTGAGTATTCCCAAGTCACTATAAACAAAACTGACATCACTCGACTGCCTTAAACATTGAGAATCACACATAAGGAAGCACCTGCTGCTAAATTACTAAGCTTTCCCCAGGTTCTCTAATAATAAATGAGACAAGGAGTCTACACTCATGTTAGCAGATATGTGAGGCTGTACTTGAAGGTATACTATGCCGATTTTTCTAAAAAAAAACAATATAGGCTCATACAAAACTCTAACATAGCAACGGTTGCTCTCCTCTGTTCTCTGTCTGCGTCATGGATGCATGGACAGCTGCAGGTCTACATGTCTGTTTGACTGAAGGTGGAGCTGAGCACACACACTAACCACTATGAAACAAACCAAAAAAAAGTTTTATTTTTTGGTTTCACTGCTGTGTTCTAGCTAATGTCGCCCCCTCTCTTCATTTACTCTCTGCAAGCACTGCAGTGCTTTGAGCTAAATGCTAATGTTAGCATGCTCACAGTGACACTGACATCCCTAGTTTTCTAGGTATTTGGCCGTAAAAACTTGATGGCGCTTCATCATCGTTTTAATCAGCGCTTTAACATAAAAATTTAAAGGAGCTATGGGAGAATTAACCCGTCCCAAGTCCTGTCCCTGTTTTCTCTTTGTACTAGAATTGTCTATGTTGAAAATGTTGCTAGCTAGTTAGCTAGAATTTTGCTGCAGAACAAAACTGTAGCTACCAAGCTAGCTAAAGATTGGTGCAGATTAACTAGGTAGTTAGTGTTATTATTTTTTAGACTACATATTACAATTTCTTTTACATTAAACATGACTATATATGCATCACTTTTACAGGTCCTGCAGCAGCATCTTTGAGCCATTTCAAAATGTGGCTCTTTTCAACATAGACAGGCCGAGCATGTAGCAGGACAAAATTGACCGAGGTTCCAAAAGCAGTGGGACTTAGGAAAGGTCAATTGGACACCTGCCAAATTCATACTTGGGTGCAGCATATCATCAGATAGTTGGGGTGTCCACCCAAATCGTAAGTAAAAAGGACAGACAAAGTCCTTCCCATGGGTCTTTCTACCTTTCACCAAACAGCTAACTTAGCAAACATATTAACACTGGCAATAATGAAAATTTGCTTCCTTTATAAGCTATCGCTAAATAACCAACGTTCGCATTAAGGCCATTTAAACCAGTCTAACAGAAATGAGTTCTAAAAGAAAAGAGTTCAGCATCAAACTTCACCCCTTTACTTGCCAAGACCTGTCTCCAGTGGAGGAAAGCAACACCAATATTAATTCTTGTTTTGCTTCTATTTTGATCACTTCTTCTTTTGCCACTAAATGTGGTTTCTTGCCTTTGGGTTCGCGTTTCCTCTTCATCCTCTCATGCCGGCCTGAAGGAAGACTGGACATTACAGTCTCTTGATGCACAAAATGTGGTAGTATGAGACAGGACGGACCAGGGCTAGCTGGTTAGCATGCTAATATGCATATGTGCAAAATTTCACGACAATCCCTAGTTGTTGAGGAATTTTACTCAAAACCACAAAATACTGGTCTCATGGTGGTGCAACAGGAGAAGTCAAGGGGAGAGTGTCAATTAGATTCACTCCCTGGGAACCATGAAAGTGTTTGCAAAATCTTCCAATCCACCTGGAAGATGCTGAGATCAGGTTAAGTAAAAACCCTGACCTGCTGGTGGTCAGTGAATCGCTTGAGTAATCTTTCATCCACTGTGGACCAACAATGTCTGTACCTGATTTCATGGCAATCTGTCCAACATTTGTTGAAATATTTCAGTCTGACATCCCCGTCCATAGAGCTATTATGCTCCAGTATAATGTTGGTAGGCTTTATATTCATAGTTAAAGGCCCCTCACAAAAACTCCAAGAAACCGAGGGCTATATCTTGACTACAAAATGCACAGTCACAAGAATAAACGCTCCCTGGTGCGTGTGGTAAATAGATCTTTTTTATATATGGAAATATAGTCCCATAAAGCCATTTAAGTAACATGAAGGCATAGTCCCCCAACTCCAACAAATAGGCCTATTACACCACATGAAAGACACGCTCTGCTCTAATTCCATATGCCATTATAGCCTAACATGTCTGTCTTAACTCTGAGCTTTACTGTGTGTACCTCTTCAGACAGAGGCTGTTTATCGGAGTTTCACCATATACTGGTATTTGTTTGATTACCAGGAAAAACTCAACGAAGAAGAACCCCAACTTGTGGAAACTGAAAGTCCACAAATGTAAAATGAAATAGTAAATAAATGAAGAAGTGTTATGTTACCAAGCAATAATGTTATTATCAAGCGCAAATAATTCACTCCAGCAGAAGATGAAAATAGGTTAGAGCTGGTTTAAAATTGAGGTTGCAATTAACATTAACCATCGCAAATTCAATCAATACACATTACTCATTCAACAGCAATCAAATCAAACTGTATAACATTAGTGGACACAAAAACTACATGAGCTTTCCAGGAATTTGTAATTCAGCACTGCTTACACTTTGGTCCATTAATACTCTGCTGTAATGGAGGGTTGACAGTATGCAGGTTTCATTACGCCCAAGCATGACAGATGAATTCCTGCGCTGATGTAGCTCGATGTAGGGCTCGGCCTCACAGGCAATTAGGATAGTGTAGACATGGGGTTGAACTAATATGCGGTGGTTACACCCTGGATTTGGTGAACTTTGGCATTAGAATTCGTGCCATTTGCCATTTGCGAACCGTCATCAATGATGGCCTTTGAGGGAAGGGAGAGAACCAGATACTCCAAAATAAAGGAAGCAAAACTTAATGCAACCAGTGGAAGCCACAACACATCCTGCCAGCTGTTACTTCACCATCGGGCTTCCATCACCACCTATTTTAGGAGGACATGTGATAATCAGTGTGTCACTTTCTAGTGTGACCAAGCTCTTAAAGGAATAGTCTGAGGAATACGCTTATGCCCTGTCTTCTTAAGAAGGTTAAAACCACTCTCATATATCTCACATATCTCGAATAAATACAAGTTTATTTGCAAGGATAAGACTTGAGATTAACCATCTTCTTTTTGTGTAGCATGCTGCGTTCATCTTATGTTGGAGTTTATAAAAAAAACAGTTTAGGTCTCAATTTCTCTCATTTCTGTTTCCATTACGGCAACTGTACAAGGGGTGAATTTTAATAGACAAACCTATTATAACCCAAGTTATGCATAATTTAGGGTAGTAATTCCTAGAGACTGGGCTGGGAAAGATTTTATTTGGGTCCCCAAAAAATATATGACTATGGAAGAAATTCCGCAAATCTAAGATTTATATCTGCAGTGCACTTTTATAAAACATTTAAAGTTTGCATATTGATTTACTGGTGAGAGGACACAAATGAGAGCTGGTTAATTCTGCTTAAATATAATTATTTTGTCTCATTTATGAAGTTGGCTAAAATGTTTTCCAGATGAGAGGAAATAAAAACATGAGACAGGCAGACATGGTCGTATTTCTCATTTGTAAAATATTTAACAAATGTTTTAAATAACACATGTCAAGATAATATAAGATGGTAAGACTGGAAAGATGGTAAAGACGTCAGGAACTTTTATTTATGCGCCGAGTAAATATCCTAAAGATTTGTTGATGAGGCCTGTTGTTACTGGGTCAAGATGGTTTGTCATTTTAAAAAAGCACGTTCCCCAGAAAAAAAAAAAAGTTTGGGGAACACTGATTCAGGGTGTGTTTGCTTTGACTGACAGGTTTGGTGCCATCACAAATGGCTAGTGGCTAGGTAGTCACTTCATTTGCCTGCTTCAGCTCCACTCACGATACACACCATTTTTAGATTAGCTAGGAGTTAACTGGGTCAGGCACCGCCAAAGGTGGCGATGGCCAGAGCCACCACGCTGTGAGCTCCACTTTGGCTCTTCAGAAACTTATGGGTGACATCATGGAGGATATGTCCACTATTATACTGTTTATTTTTGAAAGCTCCAACATAATGACATGGATGACTCAGTCAAAGCCAATCGTTCAGGGTAATTAAACCCAGCTTTAATTTCTGTTGTGCAATATTGTCCATTCACTGTATTTTTAGGACATTAACAGGGCCAACTCCACAATCACACTACTGTAGGAATTGAATCATAGGAAGGATCGTAATCTCTCCTCTTTCTCTACCATCATTTCCATACGACATGAACATTATGTATAGCGATAAAGAGCCAGGAGGTGGTTGGGTTAATTTAGCGGACGTAAAGAATGGATGGAGGGGGAAACAGTTAACCTTGCTTTGCCACAACATGGAAAATATGTCTATTATCACCTCTAAAGCTCAGTAATTAACATGTGTGAGGGCTGCAGATGTGTGGAGGACGGATCAAAACTGTGGTGCAGAGTGGAATCAACCAGGAAGAAACATCTACAGCACGTAATTCCCCTTAAAACCATACAGACTCTTGTCATTTTTACATTTCTGCTTGGACGTTGGAGTGAGCCTGTCTAGCTGTTTCCACCCGTTTCCAGTCTTAATGCAAAGTTAAGTTACCTCCTCCCGGCTCCAGACACATATCAGAATGGTATTGAGCTTTTCCCAAAATGTCAGAATATTCCTTTAATAATCTGGTATAGTTTGTTGACCCAATAAAAACCTGCTAACCGTCAGCACTTGATGGCACCTCTGCACAAACGAGGCGATGCTTGGTCAGTGGTTTGTAGTATCTCATCAGAAGTATGCAGTATTTCCAATAAAAAAAACCCAGCAGCAAACAGCAGCTAAAATGTGCCAGAGAGGAGCCGTGCAAAGCAGCTCTGCAACGAGACATAGCAAGTGTGTTTCCAGATTTCAAAGTTAGCCACAATCATTACATTTGATTCCAGAAAAAGATCAAAGACAGCAGACGGGAACCCGCACACTGCAGACATCAGGAAAAACTCCTCACCAGAGGTCTGTAAAAATAGATGCTTTTTTACATTTCAACCGTGCTCAAAACTCAGCGAGCATTTCCATCAATCTGGATGGATCCTCCACAGTGCACTACATCACATTCAATGAAAAAGACGGCGAGTGAGAGATTTGGCCACATTTGTTAAATGCAGTAAATAACAAACAAAATTAGAGAATGACTTGTTTTATGGGTGTCCGCTGTGGCAACAACCAGCATCGCCACACTGTCTCTACACAATAAAAGACAGAGGCAGTAAGTTACTTCACAGGGACACTCCACGTTTCCAAAAAAGGAAAACAATGTTCATGTAGCTTGTGCAGTGATATAGGTGAGAATGTGAGTATCAGGATGGATTAATGGGGAATGTACAGGTAACCTTTGACCCTTCAGACTTGAGCCACAAATTTATTTATTATTAGATTCAACTTGACAAAATCAAACCCTTGCAACTCTACTTGGACTTTAAGACAAATGACTTCACTTGGACTTGAGCCTTTTGACTTGAAAATACTTTATACTTTGCCATAAGTCCAAAGATTAAAAAGTAGGCCAATGTTATTTAAAAATTATGCCATGAGTTAATTAATTCCCCCAATAAAATAACATTAGTGCTATTCATTCTCAGCAAATTGATAATTAATTACCCAGATCCACTTTGTTTGAGTCCAGTCAAGTTGCAGGAGAAACATGGGGAACCAACATTACATTAATGAGCTCCAGTTGGAAAAAGCTAATTTTGGAAATGTGCATAAAATGTGGGGTAGTCAACAAAAAATGGAGCAGTTAACAAAATATACTGCTCAAAAATTACAGAGGGGCATAAATTAGCGAGACTTTTGAAAAAACTCTTAGTTGATGTGAATATTAACATAGTTAGCGAGCTAAAGCTTAGCCGATGTTAGCGTAACAGCTAAGTAACTTTGTAAATCGATGAGGCTGGGAACTCGCTGTTACATTATGACTTCTTTAGGACTCAAAACCCAAGGTTTAGGAGTTGAGATTTGTTCATCCTTGCCAACCTCGAGACCTAAAAAAATAAGGAAACCAAGGCAGGGGGCTTGGGGATCCACCCCCAGAAATATTTGACTTTGGTTCCTGCATTGTGGTGACTTTTAAAAGAGCAAAATAACAAAAAATTTGTGCAAAGTTAGGCAAACAGACTCCTGCAGATGACCTGTGACTGATACTTATTAACTGGAAAACACAATGGGTCCACAGCATTTCATATCATCTCGTCCAATTTCAAATCTAAGTAGAATAACACAGAAAATTAATATTTTACAGTTTTTTAAGGGTGTATTAATGAAGAAGAAAAAGTGTTATACTGTTGTCTGGGTGGAAACAGTAGACTCGTAGTGTTGTAGGGCTTTTGCACACTGTCCAGTGCCAGAAATTTGTCAGGGAAATAAGGAAGAATTGAGACCTCAGGAGGAATCTGAGAGAGGGCAATGAAAAATGGGAGTCTCCCAGGAAAATCAGGAGGGCTGGTAAGTACGGACTTGACATGACTTGCCTGTCTTAATAAACCAATTAATTAAAAATTTATACAGTATTTCTATCAGTGTTTACAGCCCAGCATCCACTGTGTGATATTGGCTGTCCCAGATGAAAGACGACCAAACGTGGTGATATCTGTGGACGTGGCTCCAAAAGGTTGGTCCTGTGTCACACTGCAAGAGAGGTTCAAAGACAGCTGTTCTCACTGTCGTCCAGCCAAAGACATCCTGGGACAAAACATCAAGCCTATGATTCAGTGGATGTGATCATTGTACAGTGAGCATCCATCAAACTTGATGTCCTACCCAAGTATATAAGACTGGTGAAATCTCACAGTCTGTAGGAGGCTCAACTCTGTATCTTGGTAATAAAATGTCATTTTTCACTCCTGCAATCTGCTTTAAACGTTGAAACTTGCTTCTTACGTTTTAACGGCAGGAACGCTTTACGAGTGTAACAAAAACACTTTGTGGGAAGTCTTTAAAAGAGGCAGTAATTTTTCAGCTAAGGAGCCAAGACTGTAAATGAAGGAGTCGGATTACAGTCTCCAAACACAGGTAGGACTATTGTTCTTAAAGGACTGTTTTAGCTTTTTGAGAAATATGGTTATTACTTTTCTTTCTGAGAGTTTCTGAGAGATCGATGTTGGCCAAGAAATAGCTGTTTCCCCCCCTTTGTTAACATATTTACTGTAAAGACATGAGAGTGGTGTCCATCTTCTCACCTAACATCTCCAAAAGAAGTAGAAAAGCATATTTCAGAAAGTGTTGTTCCTTTAAGCTGTGCTGCGTGAGATGTATGCAAAAGCAAAAAATAAAATGCTGCCTTTAGACACGGCACTCTGCAAGAATAAGTGCTGAAGACTATACCATGATCCTTAAATTTACTGGCTCTGCATTATAGTTAGCTTTAATTAACAGCCACTTCAATAACAATAAAGCAACAGTAGGCAGGCTAATGAAACACTGAGCTGTTTCCAGTGTGCGAGTCTGACCCAGACTTCACTCACACCCACCAGCATACTTTCCCCTACATCAGCAAACAAGAAAACTGCAAAGCTTTTTTATTATTCATAAAACAAGATAATATAAACTGTCACTGGCACTGCAGACAACATTGTGGAGGGTGTTTTTTTTTAAACTGTGCATTAGGCTCTCATAAAATCCCCCCTTTTTATTCAATACAGCATGTCTAGACTATATTTTTATTATCATTATCGCCAGTAGCTAATTAGGATTTTATTGTGCAAGTCAATTGGG
This sequence comes from Lutjanus campechanus, assembly GCA_027495735.1. Classification (NCBI taxonomy): domain Eukaryota; kingdom Metazoa; phylum Chordata; class Actinopteri; order Lutjaniformes; family Lutjanidae; genus Lutjanus; species Lutjanus campechanus. The sequence continues at coordinate 7,818 of JAJHUR010082387.1, forward strand.
GTTTTGGTGTGCCTTTGTTTTTCTAAGTTTTTGTCATTCCTCGTGTCTCTGGGGGAATGCCAGTCGACCAGTTCGTCAGCCACCCACTCAGATTCAGAGGAACCACAAGGAACCAGGAACCGTCTGAATGTCTCCCCGAGCGTCACGCTGGATTAAAAAAAGGAGAGCGGTGCTGTGTATCAGACGCACGGAACGGAAACTTAAAGATTTTGACCAGATGATACGACAATACAGAGTGGGTGTGGATTGGACTCACTGAGTTAAAAACACTTATCCTGATTTAAGCTATTTCTAACTTAGTCCTACAAAAACTTCTACGATAATGTGAGGAAACAGCGGATAAATGAATGTATAAAGAGAATCCTGGATACGGTGGCACCAATCAGCCTTTCTATCAATTTCTCCCAGTGGTCACTTGTGGTATTGCAGTGAAAAATCCCCTCAAACTGCAACACGGACAATTATGACTCTTTCTATAATGAATTTTTGATCCCTGGAGGTTTTATATTTCCTAGAGCAAACAGGAGAAACTCTACAGTGCATATCCATTGGGCCTAATATCCCAAAAGTAGACCCAGAAGCTACAAAATATTTTGACAATTCTTATTGGGCTGAACAGGCGGCGTCTTTGGCTCTGGTATCCAGCTCTTATAATACATCCATGGCCTGGATAGGCTGCCAGTCGAAGCAGCGATGTTTCCTCTTAAAAGTACAGGTGTGTTTGGCAACACAAATTAATAGTATATAGACATATCTTTTGATTCACTGAGCCACTTTCCTTTCTGCCCCTGTACGCTGTATACTTTTATACTATTCTACTATTATGATTCAGATTTTTAATCATACTAGTCGCTCAACTGCATGCATGGCAGTTATTTTATTTTATTAATACTAGCGATGTTGCTTTTGATCGATTGTCCCAAAATTCTGCACTTTATCCTTGTTTGTGGTCAGTGATTATAAGGTCAATCTGGGGCCTTTTCGGGCTCTTTTGTATTTTTTATTGTCTGTATCTGTCTTGCTGCAAAACCAATTTCCCTTCAGTGACAAACTAAAAGATTAATGCCGATCTGTTGGTTAGTCGGTCAATTAGTTGGCCTAAAACAAAGTTCAGGCTGAAAAATGTCAAAAGCTATACCTGTGGATTGCCATGGAATTTGGTAGACACATTCATGATCTCCAGAGGATGAATCCTGCTGATTTTCTCTTTTGCTGCACCATTTTTATTTGTCACAAACTTTGGTCCATGACTTGCAAAACCAAGAACATTCCTATTATAATTGTGCTAATTAGCAACGTGTTAGCATGCTGACAGACTAAGCTTAGTTGGTGAACATGTTAAACATTAGGACATTTAGCTCAAAGCACCACTGTGCCTCACAGAGCTGCTATGTGAGCAGGGAGTCATGAAACAAGCAACAAAAATCATTGCAGACTGTCAACACCCCCCTCTTCTCTGAATACAAACCTCTGTCATCAGGAAGAAGACTCTGTGTGCTAAAGTGCAAATCAAAATTGCTTGAAGCTATCATTTGTTCCAGCCTCCATCAAGCTGCTGAGCTCTAATGCTAAACCTCAGTGCAACAGAGCAACGTGCAATAAATACACAAGCACTTTAGCACTTTTGCATTTTAACTTGTTTATGTCATTGTGTTGTCAATGTGGAATGTATACTGAGATGTCTCCTTCATGTTTCTAGGATGTTTTATGTGAAGCAGCTGTCTAACCTTCTGTCAATTTTTGTTTCTGTGATATTTTTTTAATCTTAGTTTTATATGAAGCAATGGACTGTAGCACTGTGCCCAAGACAAATTTCCCTTTAGGAACAATGAACTCTTAACTCTCTGGCTCTGTCAGTCAGGGTTCCTGAAAACATTTCATCACAGCAGACCTCAAAACTTTGATGCTATTTTTGCCTGTCTTTTAGCCTGACTGACAATAGTCATGCTGAGAATTTTCATCTAAATCCTGTGTCTTTACTTCCTCACATGATTCAGTTGATGTCTTATATAACAAAATGTGTTTTCTGGTGAATTAAAACCTGCAAATGGTGGCACCTTTCCTCTCCCACTGTTGCTAATGACCTCCCCCTCTGGTGATAGATGAGGAGGCTAAATGGAAAAGATTTCTGCTCTAGCAGCAAAGTGCATGTAAGAATTTAATTTAACGTATTTAATGAATTGCGGTCGCTGTTGCTCAGAGAAATATGCAAAATCTATTGCTGAAATACTCCTTATAATGTATGAACCATTAACACATTGTGCCATAAAGCACAAACTGGCACTTAAACCTACCCAGTGATGCATTTCCAAAGAGTCAAAGTCAGCTGGATTCTGAGAATGGACCATCTTTTCAAATTTCCCCCCCAGAAATGTATTCAGTCATTTCCAGTGTGCATAAAACCTTGACTTTTGAGCTCATGTGTTCGACTGTAGGTAAGACTGCATACATATTCAGAAACTACTCTGAGACTGACAGGTCGTGGGGGTGGGGTGGGGGGAATGCTGCCGGAGGGTGGGAGCCGTGGAGAAAAGTAGAGTGAGAGTCACACAGATACAAAGAAAGAGAGAAGACTGAAACTGAAAGCAGCCCACAAGCTATATATAGGACAGATGTGGTGCTGGTGATGCTCCTTATAATAGAGGTGGTGGTTGGTGTCACGTTACACCCTCCCCTGCCCCCCCACCTCCCTGTCTCTTTCTTGCTCTTGCCCCGGCTACTTTGGTTCCTGGCTCACAGCTCTTTATTTACCCCGTTAGAACTCACATTTACAGCGCAATTACCCCTGAGGACGTCATCAGCCCGCTCTCCACTCCACAGCTGTCGGAGGTGGCGTCCAAAGGCAGGAGACGGACGTCAGGGACGGGGGAGGAGGGGACGGGAGAAGATGTTACCCTCCGTGCGCTTCCTCGAGATTCTCCACAGAACGACTGTTTGCGTGTCGATGACAGAGAGGTAAACAACAGGTGTTACATGTGGGATGCCTGGAGTGATAATCTAAGAAGGGATTAGCTAAAATAGCATACAGTAGATTGGGTGACACAACAAGAAACTTGATGCATTGTTTGGGATGGCAGTAATGCCTAGCTGGCCCTCTGGCACACACACACACACACAGACACACACACACCCTTCACAGTGGCCACTTGTGTGTACTTTTACATCTCCTGTCTGTTCATTTATTTCTTCTGGGAGGTGAAGCCCCTGCACACGCTGTCTTCTCGCTCCTGTCAGTGGATGCAGGACAGGCCATTAAGTATTTTCCTCAGGTGAGCCACAAGGCTGCAGTAAACACATCATCCTGTTGAAGATCCTGCTGATAACTGCAGAAACAGACACAATCTAATAGACTTCAGTCCTGAATGTGTTTCAATGGTTAAAAAAAAAAGAAGCAAAAGATCTATGATAAGTGATAGGTGGGTCATTAGCCAGGTTTCCATCTAAATATAAAGCAAACTTTTAAGTGGCAATCTTTTTTCATTTAGATAAATCACTCACTACCTATTGCCACATAATTTAATACAATGGTGATTGAGCCTATGTCATATATTGGGTATCTGTGGCAACATTCTCAGAATCGATGCTGTATTAACAAATATCTGCCTGTGAATGCAGAATGCTAGGGTTAGGGTTAGGCATGCAGGGTTAAGGGTTCAGGGTTCAGGGTTAAGGTTAGGATTTTAAAAAGGATTCAAGTTGAATTTCAGTCACATAAAGGTGATCTTGTGTATTTATTTCTCCACATAAATCACATTAATTCATTAATTCAAACCACGGGTTAGCAGTATAGTGGCTCTACACCCCCCAGTTGGGGAACCACTGTGCTAAATCGTCGTCAAATTAATAAGTATTTCATCATTTTAAAATCATTACCAGTGTATTAAAACACAGGAAAAACGTCCTGAGCTCTGTGTTGTAGATACAAGATGTCCTTAATCAGAATCAACCGAAAATTTTTATCATAAAGTTGAAATTGGCTATAAATAAACAGCGGCACCTCCCCAGCTCTCGCTGCCAGAGGTGGACGCTGTTTTCTGGGGGGGGAGTGCGATGAAAATATTTTTCCACATATGTAGCGACGTCTGCGAGCTAGTTCAGGCAGTCAACTCGAGCTGCACCGCAATCACGTGCAACACACCTCACACTCTGCAGTACATATCAAACGCACCCTTCCAATCTGGCGGTCTATTTAAACTCTCCCTCTGCCTGTCAAGGCCATTGCTGCCCTGCAACAGCGTCACTGCCTGCTCATTCGGCCCCACCACCACCCGAGCGTCCACCTGCAGGCTCTGGCAGGGGATCCAAGTTATGTGTTCATTAGTCCTCAATATCTCTATATAAATATAATCTGCGAGGAGCGATGAAGTCAGAGCCTAAGACGCCAAACTCTAACTAAGTTCTGCTGCCGTAATAAACATTCTTAAACGAGTTGTCTGACTGAAATAAATTTAGTGATTTTTCTCATCTGAGTTGCCAAAGAGACTACCTGCAGCGTTATCATGGAAAACGGCATTGTGATTTCATTTGTTAGAAATCATTTCGCACAGTCACCATCAGTGAAGAGTGGGACCTTCTCGGCTTTCACTGCCGCAGACAGAGGCTGTTTTGTGCGCCGAAGAGTCATAGAGACGACTGACTGGGTTGCGGTGACTTTTTCATAAGTTGCCACATTATTCGTTGCCACATTACTGTTGTTTCTTCTTCTATCCAGGGAAGGATTGTTATTGTAAGACTCTGAATGTTGACTCAGGAAGCAAATAGGGAGATATGTATGTGAGTCAGATATTCGTCATGAGATTGACCATAAAATTGACCAGAATCTACTTTCTCTTCTTTTATGCAGACTGAGATTCATTCCATCACTGCTATTTACAGCAATTTTACTGCTACTTGTTGTTTTATTGGGTGTTTTTTTGAAATATGTTGAATCAAACTTGGTCTAAGAAAAGCAACACATGCCACGTATTTGGTATCAAATTAAAGAGGAAATTGTGTTTGTTTTTTATTGCAAACAACTTGGGTTTGTCAGTTTCTTTCTGATTTCGAGATACAGCTGTTTGGATTGAGAAGGAAAATGTTCATTTAAGTGATGATTCTCGGTAAAACTGCAGCAACATTTTAGAATTCTGCTGGGGTCTAAAGGGGTTAAATGGTGAAACACAACTGGACTGTAATCATGAAGTAGTCACAGGTAATGCAGTGTGTTAGTGAGAGTAGCTCTTACCACTATCATTTATCAAAAAAGGTAATTTTCGGCACTCTTGACAGCCGATCAGCGTGAGATATTTCAAGGAGCAATGGAACAAGAAGGAGCAGCCACAGTGAGCTGCAGGCGAGCAGCAGCACAAAACAGTTGCTTTATTAATACACAACTATCCTCCTCGGCCATGAATAAAAATGCTTTTCCGATATTTTAAGGGTGTATTTTTCAGATTCCACTTGAGCTGGGTATCTTTTTAAAAAATTACGACACCAATACTTATACCAGTACCCCTACAGTGATACAGAGACCAACAGAGTTCTGCATTTGATACTTTTTTTGGGGATGTTTCTGCTCTATGAGGGATGTTTGCAGTGACTGGCTGTGAGCAAAAACCATAAAAAAGGAGCATTTGACTGGAGAAGTTTTGATCCTACTTGGGACTGAGTTATTTCAATCGATACCTTAAGGGTATCGAGTACCGATACCCAGCCCTAGATTCCACCCAGCTGCTTTTGTGAATTGAAAATGTGCATAAAAACGGGTGCGTACAGTAACTGAAAATCATTTTTTTCCCATTAACTCTGTGGATCTAGACTGCGCTATAATAAGGCTCTGCGGTTCAACTTCTCATGCACACACACATACACTTAAATTTGCATAAGTCACGCTCGGCCAGCTCTGACATAAAAAATGAGGCATTCACTGACCACAGCCGCTACCTCAGACCCATGTTAGCATTAACATATGACCTGTGGGTGCTAGAGCCTGAGGTTTCTCCAGTTAAAACTGCGATCACTGGGGTGTAATTCTGTTTCTGATACAACAAAGGAACACATGAGATTGTGTACTATTTGCAAAGACATATAGAGAAACATACATTGTGTAGATTGGTAGCTTGTCTTTACTTTTATCAAGCTGTTGCATGATGTACAGCCTCTGGGCCACACTCGGAGAACCGGCTCAGAGTGAATGGACAAAATTTGAATAATAATAGCTGAATGTGCTCTAGGCCTTTAATTTTAATACCACCACAGGTAAGGGGCCTACTGTTCAAATGGTTTTTATCAAAGCAAATCATCCACATGAAAGACAATTGATGCTGTAACCTGCACTTGAATGAAACCTGAAACAAACCAGAGACTATCTTGCGATGGGATCACACCAGCTGCAACGGCCGTCAACATGTTGACATTCCACTAGTAATTACTGCGTTGTCAAACTCAGCGAGTGGATAAGTGAGGAACTAACCTGAACTGCTCCAGTGGGGCTGCAGATCACCAGAAGATCAGACTGTGGTTGTACTGGGCAGCTGTGTAAATCTGTGTATCTGTGCAACATGTGATCGGGGCGTTCCTGCAAAAGAGAAGATTCCTGTCAGCGAAACTTACCTGAAAAAATAAAGGTTTTGAACAAAATGTGGACTGAGGGCGTAAAGTTGAGGAGTCCCTTCCCTCACTTCTTCTACTTCCTCCCTTGCGTGGATCACACCCATCTTCAAACTTGGCCTTTATTTTGATCTCAGTGCTAGTAACTTTTCTGACTGCATCTTGGACGGTTGTGATGCTATTACAGTGACAAAATCTGTCCAGAGATTGTGTAAACACATTGCAAAATGCTCAAAACTGCCTCTGTGGTAGTTCCAGCTACAGTAGACCTCCTTTTACACTGGACACAAAAAAACCCCACTAACGCCCACTAACATCTGGCTTTTGTTTGTAACGGGAAAGGGTACAATCGGCATTCACTCCTGAGTCAAACGACTGCAGTAGTCACTGGTGTTTATCGGCTCCAGCTCTGATCGGCAGAGATGGAAACGTGACACCTGAGTGAAAACACAACTTTTTGCCCATTTCGGGGGAGGCAATGAGAGCTTGTTGCCTCTGGCGGTAACTTCTGCGACTCTTGCTGTGAGTTTGATGATGATGCTGCTGACATGCTCATGCTTAGTCATCTTAGTCATAAACATCTTATTTCCTTTATATTCTTCAAAATAAAAGCCCCCCTGTCATTTTGTCATCTAAAAGCTTTTATTATGAGGCAGCAAAATCAGGAAATGTTGGGTTTTCATCAGCAGTATCGACTCCTATCAGCTGAAAGTGAACATGAGCAGTGACAGAAACTTAACTTTAAACTACAGAGATTCAGTTAAAAGCTGCTCTCCTGCACAGACATCGAGTTGAGTCTTGGCTTTCCAGCACACTTCAGAGAATAAAATAAGGCAAACGGGTATACTGGCAATAGGAAAATGGTCAATCGCCCATTTTTAGCAGGTTTAGACACGTTCAAGAAACCCAAATATACGTGGTTTAACTGTAAAGGCGTCTCCAGGGCCACATTTTGCTCTGATGACTCACTCACAGACATGGTGTAAACAATAACATCCTCACTGATAACTGGAAATGAGAAATGGATGTGCCAAGAAAATCCATATATTTACTGTCTATACTTGATGTAAATGAGTTTTTGTTGTCACAAACCAAATAATGTCTTATAAGGTTAAACCCATATAGCCCTGATAGAAGGACACGATTACAGCTGATCCCCTCCAGCACTCCCTCTTACAGAGTCGTCTTAGAGATGATCTCTGGTTCATTTTTGTCTCTTTCTCTTCTTATTATCTCATATATCAGCCTGTCTGTCTCTCTCTCTCTCTCTCTCTCTCTCTCACACACACACACACGCATGCATAGCCGCATGCCAAGCAGTAATCTGATGGGCAGAGCTGTACCCAGATGGTTTAATTCATATTCCTGCTGTTAGTTGCTGATGTTAAACAGGTGCTACCTGACCTTCATTCCACCGCCGCTCTGCCGTCCACATTTCCTCTGAATAAAATCACACTATATTATTTCTCTTCCCAGCGCTGCTATTTTTACTGACAGTGCTGTTAACTAAAGCTGTAATTAGTGGATGGCAATTTGACTTTTAGTGACATACTGACGCCTTTTTATTTTGCCAATATTTTAATCAGAAGCCAATCACTGTTTTGTATAAACTCTCAGTCTCCCAGACTGTACTTTGGTGCCTACAGTTATTATGTTCTGTTAATGAGAGCCTCTTTCCACTGCAGTAAACAGCACAGCGTTGTATTGTAGCTGTTAATGCTGATCAAAAACCGTTGGCAGCACTAAACTTAGCGGGCATGCTGGGCACAGGCTTTGTGAGGCGTGTGCCCATTTATCCTAATGATCCATGGTGTGATGATTATTTGTCTTTCTCTCTGAGGGAAACGATTGATTAGACAAATATTTTTACTGGAGACCGATCTGATTAAAATTCAACAACCGGGCATTTTAGGCATTTTCTCTAATTTCCTGACTGTTTTGCCCAAGTTCTGTATTTTCTTCACACTATACAAATTAAGACGTAGCCTTATCTAACCGATGCCGATATGATTCAAAGCAGCGCGGCGCTAAAAAAAGCCTCCTCATTTAATTACTGGGCTTGCGGGAAAGCTGATACCCTCTATTTATTTGGCCAAACATCACAGTTCCGGTTGGGACAGATGAGACACACTCCTGCCGTCAGTCCCCAGTTTGGTGATGTGCTGCTCAAGTGTTTAATTATGCCAGAAATTTATGTTTTGAGAAGGCGCATCATTCAGATTAAGTTTGTTTCCCAGGCTCGAGTGAGCATCCATGTACAGTAAAAAAAAACAACCTCCCCCCCTGTGCACTCTTCACACACGAGCACGCAAGCCGGTTTAAATAGACTTCTGGTGTTTCCCACATGTGAGCACTGAGGGTATCACGTGGGAATTAACTGCCAACTGTAATTTATTCTGACTAAAGTAAAACAAGTTACTGATACCTAAAAACAAAACGAAGGTTAAAGTTTGCATGGACATTTCTGAGGGGAATGGAGGCAAAATAAAAAAGTTAGAATAACTTAAATGAAGTCATTTGACCACTTAACATCGCAAAGGCTTTTAAATTGAAATTAAGTTGGTACAGAGCAAAGCGAATCCTGTTGGCTGCACTAAATTAATTGAGTTTTAATGTAAAAGTCTCATGGGATTTGCTCAATAATTTCTGATTTGTTAGTGGTGACTGATATTAACCCTGTCTTACACTGGTGGCAGTGGGTTTGTGGACCTTTTGAGTTTTGCCGGGGATTAACAAGCCGACTGCCTGTACGACGACGGCACCTTCTTTTTTTTTCTCCCTCCTCACTGTGGACTTCTCCTGCTTCAAGCTAACGCCAAGCTAGTGACTCAGTCAGTGTGCTGGTGGAGATCAAAGCAAATCTTGTTGGTTATACTAAATTAATTCAATTTGACTGTAAAAGCCTCATGGAATTTACTCAATAATTTCTGATTTGGTAAGTCAGGATTAATATTTTTCCTGAAAATGAGAAAAATCTGAAAACAGAAGCACTCTATCCTGGGAATCTGGGGAAGTGAGTTTTCATGGTATAACTTCAGCTAACAGTCAAAACGCACGGGTCAATACTAACAGCAACTTTAGTGTATTATTTGGTGGCAATAATAATTATGTTAATATTTATTTATTAGAATTTAATATAAATACAAGTTGAGCCTGTGATCTGTTACTGTCTGTCTGAACAGTCTCATGGATGTGATACTTAATTCTTAATATTATCAACAAACAAAATTCGTTAAAGCAAGTTATTTGGCGTTTTCAAAGTAATTAAGCTGAGAAGAATTGTATTTTGTGTTTGCATTCAGAAGCTGCTGGAGTCAGTTATCACTCAGTTAAAAAGCAAAGCTCTCACTCGCTTGGTGTGAGATTTTGGATGAGTTCTTTGGGGATTTTGTCTGTCTTTCTTCAGTGCTGCACTGAAACAAAAGCATTTTGCCAGTCGACTGTAGGGCTGATTTATTTAGAAATATTGAATTGCAATTGTGATATGATTTTGGGATATCAGAGGAAAGGATTATTTTTATTTATTATTATTCTAATTTTCATTGTAAAACACATAAACATGATTATGGTGTGTTATGTTTTTTTGAGGGGTCTGTACTAAACAAAGATGTTTTCTAAAATCTAGTGAATGATGTGTTGGCCAGGACACCGCTGCAGCACCACAATATTTAATTTAACATGGTATTTTGACACATTTCACATATTTCACCTTTAACCAACATTACACATCCTGCGATTTGAAAACTGCAGTAAACCATATAGAAGTTTTGATAATTTTGATTAATTGTTCAGCCCTAGTCTATTAAACATAAGTCGATCATTTTACATTGTTATTTATTTCTTTATTGCTGATGTGTTTTTTTTTTTAATTTATTCTTATTCAGTTATTTCTCTGGTTTTGTTGGGTGTGCTGCATGGCTATCTGGGGTGTGGCGTATCATGTGCTGAAAAAGTAAAAAATACTTCCTGTTTAATTCATAAACAGTCCACAACAATGACAACAAGCCACTTTGGTGCCTAAAAGCTGTTAATTCCACCTCAGGGTCTAAACCAGCTCTAGTTATCTTTCTATCTTCTGAATGGAGGGATGCACAAAGAGAAGAGGCTAATGTTGTAACCCAAGCTTTGGGCCTGTGTCGCTGGGTAGCGTGCTGACTGTGAGAGGCCTAGATTGCGTCCTGTGTTTCCCGTGGTTTGGAGAAAAGAGTCAATTCTCCTTGGCGGTGTCCGATGTCACTGGATCCAGTGGCTCCTCTGGTTACCTGCGTATCCTGGTGGGGGAAAGCTGAGAGAGAGTGAAAGAGTTTTTTCTTTTTAACATAAATTCTACTAAAATAAATTCTACATGACATATTTTCTGCATAAAATGGAGAATTCATAGCAACCTGCAAAGACTTAACCTCTGCTATGAGTCACTAGCTACAGTATATTTTAGCATAAAAAACACATCTTTATGATCATTTTTTATGAGATGACTGCTATTTTGCAGCACTTGGCAATCATCCTGCCAGTCATCCTATACTTGTCTCTGGGAAGGCCGGGATAAGGTGACGAGAGAGGATGTTCTGGGATAAAGTGACACAAAGCAGCAGGTGTGGGAAGAAATGGCTCCGTCTATTCTGCCCAAACTCTGGCATTTCCCAAGGTGGCCATCAATAGCTTAGATTTCCAACCGTCTATTTGACCTGAGTGTGCATTGATATTGTATGTGTGTGTGAGAAAGAGAGAGTGAGAAGAAAAAGAAAATGGGGTGGAGAGGTAAAGGTTATGGGAGGGGAGAAGGGGGAGAGGCATGCACAAGTCTTACACCTCTGACGGTGAATTCAGGTTAACTTCCTGAAAGGTAACATTTCATATGCAAATCCAGACACTTGGGGTGTCAGTTCCTTAACAAGCTGTGCCCTGCTGGTGGGCAGGTCACTGTTTAAACCTACAACAGTATATATATGTATAAAATTCCAGTGTACAGCCTGAATTTTCCACACATTCCAAATTTGTATAAAATGATGCACATGAAATCTAGTAAACTTAAATTTGATGTAATAGTAAATCATAAAGTCTTGGGTTTGAACAGTTCACTCATTGTAACTTAAAAAACTTATAAGGGAAGGGAAAGGGGACTTTTTCCTTCTAAAAACATGAAACATGTTAGAACTTAGTTGCTGAAAATGTGAAAATACTGAGAACTATGTGGTACTGAATTGTGGAATTACACCGGTAGACTGTTGTTCACGTTTTCTGTGTTCAGGATTTTTTGGGCGGACTTGAAACACGGGTCTGTGACGTGCAGGAACCATCGTTCCTCCAACACTATATAAGCCCCACGAACCGACACAAGAACCACGATGCCTACCTTCAGCGACTCTCTCAGTCCAAATTAGTCAGCAGTTCAGTTCAGCTCACTTCAGTTCCAACAACCCGACACAGAAGAAAAAAAAA